>PVJH01013265.1:0-61170 GCA_004026705.1 Nesogale talazaci
AGTGTATCTGCTCAATTATCAAATAACTGAAAGGAAGGGGGGAAATATCTCCCTTCCTCATTGCCTTTCTGTTTAAAGTTCTCTGTGGAGTAGATGTCAGAGAAAGGAAACACTGGATAAGATTCAACAACACTTCTTTAAGGTACCCTGTGGTTTCTTAAGTGGTTCACAGGTTGGTTGGTTGGTTTTTAAGTTGCTCTGGAAAGCCTCAAAGCAGCCTTTTACCTGAGCACATCTTCAAAATGTCCTCTCTCTATCCTGCCACAAATCTGGAAAATTGTGTCAAAATTTAGTATCCCAGGATAAAATTTCCAGGTTTGATGTCACAACAATCCTAACCATGATTGTATTTAATTTGCTGGAAGCAGCATGAGGACAGGAGAAGCCGCTCTTTTCTCCTGCCTGCATTCCCCTCCTTGCACAGAAACTCTCTAATAAATGAGCCAATGCATAATTATGCCTGCGGGCTTACATCTGCTTGTGATTACCCCTGTGCTGGCCTGCAGAAAGACACTGGAAAGTCATTGAAAAGCAGAGCAGTTTCTGAGCTGTTCATTTGTAAGAACACTGCCTGTCCTGAAATGATTCAGACCATCAATGCCCTGACCTGAATATTCTCTGAAAGTATTCTTCTCACCACCCTGTGTCTTTCAGGGAACTCCCAAGGTATTTTCTTAGAATGAGTGGGTGTTTCTCAAAGCTAACAGTTTAGAGCATAACTCCGCTTCATGTGTGAACTCTTGACTTCTTGTCAAGCTAACCTGAAAAACAGAGAATTTCAATAGCATCATATTATTAGCTGCAGCAGAGGGTCAGAGTTCTCAGAGATTGGCACTAGCTAGGTTCTGTACTAAACACATGATGATCACATGAGTTATCTGCAGAGAGAGGCTTCCCAGGGTGAGAACTGCCAAAATTTCATCTTGCTTAATCTTCAGGCCCATAAGCCAGAGGACTAGAGTAATCCCAGATCCTAAAGAGAACAGCTCTGGTTAGAACTGGAGTATTGCATCTGAACAGGTTATGGAGCTAAGTAGACTCTAAGGTAAGAAACAGAACCTGGAAAGAAGAGAGAGCAGATGACTTCCATAAATAAATGAGCAAACAGGAGTTTGGGAAATATCATGAATGGGCTGAAGTTATTTAAAGGTAAATAAAGGGGTACATCTAAAATAAAGGGTTCAGCAGTTGGGTACATGTAACAGTACCTCAGCATTGCCATGATCCCTTTGTCAGCAGGCAACAGCAAAGATGTTAAATATGCTACTATGGTGTTGTATGAAAGGAGAGAAGGCGAGCACTCCCCTTGACACGGATGGGAGAGGCCCTTGGGCCTTACAGCACAGATATGCTACTATGAATATAGTACTTGGGATGGCAAAAAAAATTTACAAGATTGTGGAACGGGACATTTAACTCAGGTTATCCATCTGGGCCAAACATACACTAGGAAGATGTGAGTTTTAGAGTTAGAACAGGTGATACGATGACAGGGGCCAGGCGAGAGAGAGATTGCAAAATGTATCGTGCTGATACTTTAAAGAAGGAAGAAGAGACCACAAGTCCAGAAGCACAAGTCATCTCTAAAACATGAAATATACAAAGAAGCACATTACCTACTAGAACCTTGGCTGTCATCTCCTGAGGGCAGCGGTTCTCAACCTGTGGGTCTTGACGCCTTTGCAGGTCAAGCGACCCTTTCACAGGGTTCACCCAATGCATAACAGAGGCAAAACTACAGTGATGAAGTAGCAACAAAAATAATGTTATGGTTGGGGGGTCACCACCACATGAGGAACTGCAATGAAGAGTCACAATGTGAGGAAGGTTGAGAAGCTTAGGGATTTCTGAACTTTGAGACTAGTATGAGAGGCTAATTGTGGGCTGTTGGAAGTCATGAAGACTATTGTAATATGAGAGAGCAATGCTGTTTTTGTGGTTGTTGTGGTTGTTGTTGCTGCTGGTGCTGTTAGGTGCCCTCAGGTCTGTTTGGACTCTAGCAGCCCTCTGTTCATCAGAACAAAGCTCGGTCTGATTGGGCACCATCCTCACAGCGGTTGCTATGCTTGAAGTCATTGTTGCAGCCACTGTTCATTCATCTCCTTGAGGGTCCTCTCCTTTTTCACTGACCCTCTACCAAACATATCGTCCTTTACCAGAGACTGGTCCCTTTTGATAATATGTCCAAAAAGATCAGGCCTTTTTAGCTTCCCTTCTGAGAAGCATTCTGGCTATACTTCTTTCAAGACCAATTTGTTATTCTTCTGGAAGTTTCAATAGTCTTTGCCAATACAATAACTTAAACACATATCTCCCCCCCCCCCGCTGGTCTTTAATCATTGTTCCATTTCCAGATGCATATGAGACCATTAAAAATCCCAAGGCTTGGATTAACTGGAAAAAAAACCCTGAAGTTATGCTACAGGATGGACAATATCTTGGAAAGGTGCCAGTCAGGGGTTAGAACGCAGCTAGATTAAATGGTAGTTGCCAATTGTAAAATTGCAGTTTTGGTGCATGAGGAAGATGGAGTCCATCACCCCAACTCCAACCCTACTGGCCTAGTATGGCAGGCACCTCAGGTCCAAATGTATTTTTCATAAAATAAGTCAATCCTAATTGACTTTTCTAATTAAGTTTAAAATCATAAAACTCAACACACTGTGTCCTGAAAAGCAGGACACATGTTCCTCTTCATGTTCCTCCTTATGCTTTCTCTCCTATACCTGTCAGCTCCAATTCCTTTTCATTTTGCTTGAACCCAGAAGCAAAATCTAAAGCTATGCAAGGTGCTGCAGTGATTTTAAATAATTTCAACTGCACAACATTACATAATAACATTACTGGAAGGGCTCTTAAGAGAATAACAGGTTCAGCTACACATCCAGCCCTAACTTCTCGACAACTTTGATCCAAGGTTAAGGGCCAAATGCCTCCAGTAACAAGACAATCACTACTTAGCAAGTCAGCCTTTTCATCTTCAAAAAGTCGGAAGCCCACAGAACAATATAAGCCAAAAATTAATTTATTTTCATCATGGTTAATCCTCATTGGTCTTTTACCATCCTGAGGGAGGGTTGATAATATGTAAAGCAGTTCTAATTCAATTTTTTTTAAACAATAGACCTTCAAGAACTTAAAGACATTTATAAGGTGTAAAAACAAAAGTGTTTCCTTTAAAAACAATAGCTTAAACCAAAGATAGACTAGCACACAACTCTTTCTCAGATGATTTCATTTATACCCTAGAATAATAAAATGCTCTTGATAAAGTGAAGGAAAGAGAAGAAGTCTAGAAATCTCTCAGGGATGACAGGCCCCAGTAAAAATTAACCTCAGTGCTGTTTCCAGGTTATTGAGATGGAGGGGTGGGGCACAAAGACCCCAGGAACAGAAAATGTGGGGCAGACCAGGAAGACAGTTGCTCTTGACCCGCTGCCATCCTTTACTATTTCAGTCTATGGAAGGTCAGAGAAACAGAACCTTTCAAAGATGTCTTCTGGAGTCGATGTGCCACATTGTTAGATGATCACTAAGGCAATCATAAGCCAGTCAAAATCTGTTCTGAAAATAATGGTGATTGCTTCCAATTGATCCAAGGGTGTCTTGTTCATTTGCTTCCTGTCCAAATTAATTAGAGGAGGGATGCTGTCTGCTCTCTCTGTGTGTCAGGAGGTTGACTCCTGTGGCCAATGCTATGCTAGTTCTCTGGTTTCTGATTGGGTTTGGCCCACGGAAGAACTTACATAAGAGAGAGGACAGGAGACCATGAGACTTGGTTACTTATTTTCCTTACATTTGGTAATCAGATCCTGGCAGAGAGTGAGATACAGGCTATAAGACAGTTCTCATTCCATGATTTCAACCTCGGTAACAAAACGGCTTCTCACGATGGTAACAATTTCCTCCTATTATGATTCTCTGGATGCTTCAGTCTACATTATTAGTTATCTAAACACCTTCCTACGCCTCTACAAATAGCTCCTTGATTAAATTAATCCCATAATAGCTCTAAACTCTCCTTCATTGCCTTCAGGTCTCTGCTCAAATATTGGTGTCCCACTCTAATGACTTTCTCATGTGATATATATAATAGAAATTTTGTACCCACTTCAGAACTTCTTGTCTCTCATATGGTTCTTAATATTATGATCACTGTCTTCAGTACTATATAGTTTGCTTTGTTAGTTTCTATACTCTCTCACTCACAGTTAGGCTCCATGAGGAACCCATCATGTTCCCAATGCCTATAGTAGTGTCCAATGTCTCTTATGCCTTCAATAATTTTTTGTGAAATGAATAGTTTAAGGTAAAAGCTTTATTCAATAGCACATGCTCAGTAACTGTTCGATTAATTCACTACACTTATCTGCTTTCTTATTCAAAATTTGAGTTTCCTCAAGGTAGCAGAAAGTTAGCAAGTCTATCTTATAAAATAAGATCCCTTTGGTATTCCTTAAATAAGGAGGATAAACACACTACAGTTTTCAAGTAAGAAGCTGTGCATTCTCACTCAATCTGTGCAAGATATGTTGATTTTCTTTACATAAAACCATCTCTTTTTGGCAATTGTTCTTTTTGGCTAAAATTGTAATGTGTTATATAGGCCTGCTAGGTTGAGCTGCTAACTGCAATCTTGGCAATTTGAACCTACCAACCAGGAAAAAGTTGAGGTTTTCTGGCCCCATAGAGATATGCAGCATCAGAAACATTATGTGGAGTGTCTAAGAGTTGGGATCACCTGTCAATGAATTTTTCTTGTTTGTTTCTTTGTTTCACATTGATATAGGATCTGTTCCAAGGAAAGTTTGATTTCTGGGCAAATTCCAGTTTCTGCTCGGTTTTGTCTCCAGCCACAGTGTGGTTTCTTCATTTTCTTTCATGTGAATTTTCAGAATGTAAGGCATAAATCCATCCCAAACCAAATTCAAATGTTATTATACTATTTTTCATTGTATATTGGCCCAGTTTTAATCTCATTCATTCGCTAGGACTTTTAACTTGTCACTTTGGTCATCAGGGCCCCTAGAGGGAGGTCTGATAGGACAGGAGTGTCAACTGCAGGGACAGAAAGCAAATGAAACCCAGCACGGGTTCTGCTCATGAAGTTACAGAACCTGACAGGAGGTGACATGTAGCCCAAATTTTTAAAGGACCCATTTTTCCATACAAAGAAATTAGTTTGTCTATTAGAAAGAAGTCTTTCAGCCAACTAGAAAGGGAGAGTGGAGAAGCAGGCCTATATAACACCTTACAATTTTAGCCAATAAGTGGCCCCAAAGAGAGAGTTTTATCAAGAGAAATGTCCACATATCTTGCACGTCGCTGATTGCAAATGCCTAGTATAATAAGAAAGTTCAACATTGTATAATAGAATACAAATTATGCAAAAAATGTGCTGATGTGTATATATGAGCAAAACAGTGCTAGCAACCGGCTACTACTGGTGTTAGTACTGGAAGCAATAGTTTGTTGTTGCTGGTGGTGTTTTCAAGATATAGGGAATATTTATGTCATTAGAGTTGTAAATGAATCCATGGCTGAAGTGCTATTATTCCAGTGTAAATTGAAAGTAGTAATTCTGATCTATTAAAAAAGACTTTAACTGTATCATAATTTCTTTTTAATCTGACATAAATATGGCAAGCATTTAAATTTTGACAGAGAGAGGAAGGTATAGTATTCCAGATTTATATTATTCTCATTCACAGTCAGGATACTTGATATGTTTCGTAGGTTTAAATAATCTATAAATATTCTAATCTTCCCAAGTAGAAAGAGAACCTTCATGCTGTGTGGAGGCAGAAGGTCAAGGGTGCCAGTTACTTCTGATGTGACCTTGAACTAGCCAATTTATTGCCTCTTGAACAAGAAGTTTCTCACCTGTAAAACACAAGAATTGGACCAGCTGATCTCCCAGGTTCTTTACTCTCAAATTTTATGGCCAAGTCTGCTTTTTGACAGCTAAAAAAGATGGAGCTAATTTTAATGTATATTGTCTGTCCCCATATCTTGCACATAACTGATTGCAAATGCCTGGGAGCTGAAATGAAGGGTCAAAGACGTGCCATCTGCTTCGATTACTGATTGCATGGTGAAGCTGCCACAAGATTTTTGGTTTAAAAAAAAACATTTAGTGAAAAAGAGAAGTTGGCAGAAAATGTGTTGTAAACAATATCACCCCCATATATTTATTGAATAATTCATCGCCAGTATGTGGTGGAAGCATAATTTTTAAAACAGCATTTTGCCCAAAATACCGAGTGTTCTGACATCAGTAACAAATGATTTAGTTGGCATTACTTTGAAAATTGCAGTGTTTAAAGATGGATGTCTGAGATCCAAATGAATTTTATCCGCATCCATTTCCTTTCAATCAATTTCTCTCTATTACATCGAAATGAAATATCTGTCGCAGGTGACTGTCCTACCTGCATACACGTCCTCCGCAGACATGTTTCGTCAGTGTTTTTCCAGCCAAACATTTCTATTTTTACCTGTGTGCGGGAACCTTCACTTTTATTCAAACTGCAAAAAATAAAGCCATCTTGCAAGTTCACGGTGGTTGGTTGCAGTCCAGGCGAATCCGACTGGGGGGACCTCTTCTGCATGCCCGCTGCTGTGCGGTCTTGATGGTTCTCGAGGTTGCAACTTCACGAGTTAGCATAAAGGCATTTTACTTCATGGTACGAGGGGAAATCATGCTTGGTAGTGATTTTCAATGTTATGCAGTGAAAAGTTTGTTCTGTTCCATTTTCTTCTGCTTACTATTACCTCCACCCCCTGCCCAGGCGCCCTGGTGATTAATTGGTCAAGTATTTGGCGACTCACCAAAAGGTCGGTGATGCCGGTGGCTCTGGAAGTGGCAATGCACCGCCCCTGAAAATCACAGCCCAGAAACCCTGCAGGGAAGTTCCAGTCTGTCATTTAGGGTCGCTGTGAGCTTGAATAGACTCAGGACAAAAAAAAAACATATTTTACCCTTTAGATCAATTACATTGGTGTCCTCTAGCAGCAATTTGTGCGAAGTTAACAAAATCGATTATTTTACATTCAAAATTATGTCTTAAGGGGGATACTAGGTCTATTATTATTATTTTTAGAAAAAGTTTCCTGCTTATATGCCAATTACAATAGCAGCTCTGGTCCACAATTTAGTCCCCAACCCTCCTGTCTTCCAGTTAAGCCCATCACAACCCGCCCCTTATTTGATGACAATCCCCTAACTGCCTTGTCTTTCGAATTCAGGGTGGGTCTTTGAAAGCTCTCTAAGCTACCAGCACTGCCTCCAAGCCCATCCATATTATACATAATGTTTAGAAAAATGCATTGTCAACTTCAGGGTCCCTAAGTAGGAGAAGTTTCTGGGCAGACAGAAAAAGGACTTTAAATGATATCCATAGTAAGCTTGCTACTTGTGTGAGAATATGAGTATTTGAATTAGGTTAGAGGTGCACCCCATAAGCAGTTCCCTTGATTCCTCAGCTGGAGTAGTGATGGGAATTTTTATTTGAACAGAAAACCCTATTTGAGTGCAAGGGTGCAAGGGCAGGAAAGGAAATCGCTTATTTTGTGCGGTTTTACAGGTGTTAGCTGTCTTATGGGATGCTGGTTCCCTGGGATAAACTAATAGTCTCGTGTGCAAAATGAAAATGTTTCCTGTTATGAAGCCTCAAACATTTCTGTCCACTAGCAGCCATTGTGATTTATCACTCTGGAGAGCAGTTCAGTAGCAAGCTGCTTTCACTGGTTCTAAAGTAATAATGTGTAGGTTTTTTAAAACTTTCACTCATTGTTTCATTGATTCAACAAATATTTATTGAGAACTCACTACACTCTGTCAAGTATTGTTGTAGATCCATTGCAGATAATTAAATTTTGACTATATAATGACAGGGAAATGATCAAACTCAGTAAAATTGTTCACATTTTAATGTATGTTTGGCAGTTTAATCTATGAGCTACAATATTCTTCAATGTCCCACGGCAGGCCTGTGAATAAGTAGAGTAGACTGGAGAGCTACATAAAAGTGCTCATTTGCATTCCAACTCAGCCTATCATGGAATGAATTATGTGTCCCCACAAAGCTACTTTAGACTCATGTCCCTATTCCTGAAATGTGCCCTTGTTTGCCTTTGAAGATGGTTTCAGTCATATTAACATGAAGACATACTGAAGCCCTGAGGGCCCTAATGCTACATTGTAGTTTAGTGAGTTTTACACAATGGCCTGTTAACTACAAGGTCAGTAGTTCAAGTTTACCAATTCCTTCACGGAAGAAAGATGAGACTTTTTGCTCCTATAAATATCTGAGGCCTCAGGAATCTAAATGAGCAGTTCTGCTCTGCCCTAGAGGAACATCTTGAGTCAGAATGAAGTTAATGGCAAAGAATTTGTTTGTTTGTTTTCTTTTGTGGAGAAGTGGAGGTTTAATTTCTTTGTAAAAGAGAAAAAGATACAGAGACAAAGGGAAATACTGACACGGAGGCAGCTGCAAGTCTAGGAATGACTGTAGCACCAAAAACTAAGAGACAGACAGAATATTTCCTCTCTCAGAACCCTAAGAGAATAAATCTTTGAATTTCTGGTGTGTCCAAGTCAGCCATATTGTGGTACTTTGTTATGTCAGACCACTATCCCTGCATTCTGCTTCTTTTTCCTTCTATAATTCTGAAGGTCCCTATTCCTAATGCTTACTCTATTTGTAATCACCCAAACGCTCTGTCAAATAGTAATGTTCTCAGACGTGAGGCGTACAAGAAGTTGAGAAGCCCATTATCAACTTCAGGTAGATTAAATGCTTAGCTGTGATGTCATTTTGATCCTCTGGAAAGCAGACATTGATGTGGACATCAGTGTATAAGAAATGTATTGAGCTAAAATATGCTTTGTTGTTCCAATATTCTGTAAGCATTAGTTCTTGCAAAAGCTTAAAGAGAATGAGGATGCAAGATTGAGTAGGAAGAGAACCAAATTTGATGTCTCTGCCAACGTACTCAGGAACTGTAGCGATCCATGATGGAGCTGAAATAGCTAAGCCACTGTGCCATTTATCGTGCTCAGTCCCTGGATGACCATTTCCCATAAATAATATGGTCTAGATGGAAAAACCGGGGCAGAGCCTGAAGATACTAACTGTTGAAAGTTGTCAGATCACTTCACACCTGGTAACTGAATGGAAAGCTTTCTTGAAGCAAAATCAAGCCCAATGTCTATAAGATGACCAAAGCTGTCTTCTCAAGGACAGAGCCCTGAGAAAATGCAGGAAGGGACTCCTAAAATAAGTGTGTAATTAAAGTGAGAGGGAGATCTGGATAAAGGCAGTGCAGAGGTCTGAGAAAATTCCAGGAAAGACCTACGAAGCCCCTTGCATACCTAGGCCACAAAGGACCCCAAGAAATTAGTAAAGGGTTCAGGAAGGGGAGGCAAGGGCAGGTAATATAGTGTGCATATATTTTGACTAAAGATGAGAAATCAATTCTCAACCTACCATTGAAAATCTTTGTAGGGTGGTCATTTACTGACCCAATCACAATCTCCTCATCTATACAATGTACTTACACAATAGAGATTTGAAATTTTAACAAAGAAATTGATTGCAATTGTTTACTAGTTGTTATTTTATCGAAGACCTTTTTGATATAATTCAGATTTACCTCTGGTCCCCAGGGCAGGTCCCCAGGACTGCCCTACTGGAAACAGTCTAGCTAATGGGCATAGCAGACTCTAAACATGAACAAGCTGACGGACATCAAATCCCAGCCTTGACACTTTTAAGTTGCAAAATCTTGAGTAAATTGTTAAGCCTGTCAGTGCCTCCATTTTGTATTCTTCACAAAAAGAAAAACCAGAATACTGACCTATTTCACAAGGTTTTTACAAATTAGTGTGGGAAATATAATTAGCATGATACCAGCCATCTAGTAAATGGTCAATAAGTGTATTCACTAAGTGTTGTGGCACTTACCACCACCTGTTTGTTAATTTGTCACACTGTGAGATGGGTTGGCAAAATAGGCAAAAAGATGGATTTGAACATAAAAGATAATCCAATTATAGCACACTTTTAATTCTGTTGGATTTAGGTCATTTTGAATTGGGATCAACTCAACAGCAGCTCTTTACCTACCTCTGCGTTAGCACAGACATGTAATATTGTTAGATGCCATCAAGTCCAGCCTGCCTCAACCCCTACAGAAAACAAAGCAAGACACTTCTTAGGCCTTCATCCTCATTGCACTTGCTCCCATGTGTGAGCCCAATGTTGGAGCCACTGTGTCAGAACATCTTCTCAAGGGTCTTCTTTTTCACTGCCCTTCTAGTTTATTAGGCATGATTTCCTTTCCCAGGGACTGGTCTGTCCTGATGACATATGCAAAGTATGTTAGAGGAAGTCTTCCCATCTTCACTTGTGAGGACATTCTGACTGCAATTCTTGGCTCAGCACATGAAGTGAATACGTATGGTGAGAGTGTACAACCCTGATGCACACCTGTCTTTATCTTAAGCCATCTAGTATTCCCTTGATCTGTTCAATAACTGCCTCCATAGATTTTGGATGAGCCAATGAAGTGATTTGGAATTCTCATTCTGCTCAATGCTGTTCATAGTTTATCTTGATCTGCACAGTCAAATGTCTCTACATAGTCAATAAGACACAAACATTCATCTGATAGTTTTTGCTTTCAACCAAGATTCGTCAGATGTCAACAAAGTTATCTCTTATTCCACATCCTCTTCGGAATCCAGCTTGAATTTCTGGAAGTTTCTTGTCAGTATACTACTGCAGCCATTATTGAATGATTTTCAGCATTATTTTACTTACATATGATATTAATGATACTCTGATAATGTCCACATTTGGTTGAATCACCTTTCTTTAGCATGAGCACAGATATGCATTTCTTGCAAGCAATTGGCCAAGAAGATGTATTCCAAATGTCTTAACATGGATGAGTGTTCCAGTGCTTCATAAACTTCTTGAAATTGGTATTCTGTCAATTCTTAGAAACTTTTCTTTTGGCTAATGCCTTCAGTGCAACTCAAACTTCCTCCTCCAGTTCAATTGGTTATTATTCATCTATTATCTCTTGAAATGATTGTCTACTCATTCATGTTGGTACCATGATTATATGTATTCCTTCCATCTTACTTTGATGCTTCCTACATCATTCAATATTTTGCCCATAAAATCTTTTTATTTTGAAACTTAATGTTTTAATTTTTCCTTTAAATTTTGCAGCTTAAGAAATGCTGAGCATGTCCAATTTGCCTTTCTCCTTTTTTGATTTTCTCACTCCAAGTGTTTGTGCATTCACTTGTAACACTGTATCTCCTTGAACTTCTCTTTGAAATTTTCTATTCCTCTCTTCATCACTTCTTCCATTTGCTTTAGCTACTTTGTGTTCAAGAGCAAGCTTCAGAGTCTCTTCTGACTTACACTTTGATGTTTTCTTTCTTTCTTGTCTTCTTAATGGCCTTTTGCTTTCTTCATGTATGTTTTCTTTTAATTTTACTCCACAATCATCAGGTCTCTGTCATTAGCATCAATCCATTAAATCTATTTTTGAAATGTTTTCAAAATTAAAGTAGGCTCTATTTAAGGTCATCATTTAATTCTTGTTGATTTGTTTTAATTTTCTTCAACTTCAACTTACATATGAGCAATTAGTAGTCTGTTGCACAGTAAGTCCTGGCCTCATTTTGACTGCTGATATTGAGCTTTTCCACTGTCTCTTCACACAGAGATAGTCTATCTGATTTCTGTGTATTCCATCTGCAGAAGCCCTTATGTTGTTGAAAAGGAATAATTTTGGTGAAGAATTCATTGGTTTTGCCTGATACAATCATGTCATCTCCAGCTTTATTTCTGTCATCATGGCCATATTTTCCAACTACTGATTTTTCCTCTGTCTTCAACTTTTGCATTCTAATCACTAATAATTACCAGTGCCTCTTGATTGCATGTTTCATCAATTTCAGACTGAAGAAGTTGGTAGAATTCTTTCATTTCTTCATCATTATCTTCAGTAGTAGGTGTGTAAATCTGAATAATAGTTGTATTGACTGGATTTCCTTATAGATGTATAGATATTACCCTATCACAGACAGCATTGTGCTTCAAGATATAGATCTTGATGTGTTCTTTCTGGTGTTGAATGTAGCTCTGTTCTTTTTGAATTTGTCATTGCTGCCATAATAAACCAGGTAAGTCTCTGATTCAAAATGGCTAATACCATTACATGTCAGCTCCTGAATTTCTATGTTATTGATTTTATGTATTCCCTTGAATTTACAATGACATCCAATTTTCCTAGATTCATATTCCTTACATTCCAAGTTCCAATTATCAATAGATGTTCTCAGTAGTTCATTTTTATTTTGAGTTGTACTTCATCACAAATGAAGGCCAGAAAGCTTTGTTCCATCCACATCATTACAGGCTGATCTATGCTGAGAAGATGGCACTTCCTTCATCATGTTTCGAGTGTTTTCTAGCCCAAGAGACTAAACAGATGGCACCATATGATAAAACCCTGCTACTATTCATAAGGTTTTACTATCAAACTGGAAAATTCCTCAGAATTGGACAGTGTAGTCTTTCTTCATAGTCAGGAAACTTTGCTGAAATCTGTTCACCGTGGGAGACCCTACTGGTATTTGAAACACCAGTGAAATCACTTTCAGAACCATCGCAGCACACAAACCAATACACTATGAACAAATTAATAGACAAGTGGCAGCACAGATACTTAATTTTTGTTTTATAAATTTAATTTAAATTTAGTAATCAACATCTCAAAATTAGAAATTTTTACTAGCAAATACAAAAATTCACATGCAAAAAATTTGAATTTGATTTACCTAAAAAAATCAAGATGCTTCTCACTGTCTGAGCTCCAACATAAATCTATGCTATAGAGTCAGTCAAAAATCTGCCTGTCTGCTAGTACCGTGTAGGTTCTTAGTATGCTATCTAAATATTATTTGATCATTCTTTCATGGTTGATTACCACGCCACTCTAAGGAGAACGCTTCCATAATTACTGCAAAAATTGTGAACTTATTTATATCCTGCTTGATGCTGTTTTGCTAAGACAAAAACCCCGTAGATGAGACTCAAATGCAAAACTTCTATCATTGCCTGTGTTTGTGCTCTTTTAATTCACATACAGCCACAGGATATATAATACCTTGTCATAAACCTTTCTGTTGATGTAAGTATTTGGCTTGCTGTTGACAAATCTCAATGACTGGTTGTTCCTGGCATTCTTAAAACCCAGATGTTTAGATTTCCTGAAGACCCAGCCCAAGTGTTAACTTGTTCTAGGAAAGATGTTACAGTGTAACAATCTTGAAATTTAGAAAATTTCAAGAGAGCTGCCTTTTGAGCTGCCGTTTATAACTTTGCCCTGTGACATGTCCTAAGCTTTTAATCTCAAAAATGTTATTTGATTCATTATCCAGTCACATTTTAATTAAAAGAATTAAAAGGATTCTAGAGATATTATACTCAAGACATATGTGAGCAAATGAGAACAAAGGTTAAAAAAACTACCACTAAATTGCATTCCTGAATTCTAGAATTCCAACTTCAACCTACTCACTTCATGGGGTTGAACAAGAAGTGGTTAAATTACCCTATCAAATGGGTGAGTTGTGTTATGAATGTTCAGTTGGTAGGAAGAATAAATTACTCATTAGCAAAAGATTGTGAAAGATAGTGAAGTTCCTCAGACTAGTATACAAAAATCTATTTTATCAAGGAGCCCTCAGAACACTGCCTCAAGTACACTAGGCCCTGCAGTGCCATGACTTTCATAGACTTAGAATCTTGATCCCTAAACTGCACTAAGCTGGGTACACTTGAGCCATCAGCCCTGATCCCACCTCCTTCATGCCCTGCAAATCTGTTTGTCTTTGAAGAGTGAGTCCAATGAAGGCTCTATTGCTAAGAAGCTTCTGCCTCAGGAAAGCAATATTTAAAACATGTGGACAGGATTAGGGTTAGGGTAAAAAAAAAACATGTGGACATACTAATAATATGTACTTGGTTAACTTTCCCTCTATTTTATTCTTCTCAGAGCACATTTTATAGCACCTAGTATTTTCCACTTTTTATGTCTTCCTAACCTTTTTTTCATTCCTGCTTAGTTTTTTAGCGGCCAATGTGGTGAATGTTAATATTCAATTAAAAACTGAATATGGTCCATAAAGTTGTCTCCTCCTTCCTTGCCACCAACAAATTAAATCTAGAAACCATTGATAATTGGCCAAAACGATGAAAAATGTTAGAGACTGAGTATGAATTAAAGAAAAGGAAAAAGTAAAGCAAATGTATTAATATTGAATGTCACATTAACTTGAAACTGTATGCATCATATACTTTTATTCATTCTCTTTTGACTCATTCTCAGGCTAGGTGTAATAAATTCCCAGAAGCCACCTCTGATCCACTGATTACCTCTCCAAGCTTGTTCTCTATCTCTCCTCTGTGCTTCTACGCTTCCTTATGCCTCTCTCTGTAATAGCCTTGACCACATCGCATGGAAAATGTTTATTTAAATACCATTCCGTTATATAGTGACTCTCTTAAAAGGAAGAACTTTGATTTCTTCGTCCAATGACCCCCATCACCTGGCACTATGGTTGTATAGTAAGTGTTCAAGAAGTGCAGTACCAAATATGTGCCACCAAATATGATGTTAGATATTTTATAGATACTTCATTTTGGGGTTTTTTTTTTTTTAGGGCATCACTGCCCTCTGGTGGTGGGAGTAGGAGACCCAGCCTTGCTCCTAGATTTGAACCTCCAACCCAGTGCTTCGCAGTCCCACGCACAACCACTACACCACCAGGGCTCAGCAGATACTTCTATTTATAATGAAGCACTAAAATGGAAATATAAAAATTATAAAGATTATAACATTAAATCACAGCAATGTGATAGTAGAGCCATATAAGGTAGAGCTTACGGTTACTGGTTCAAAAAGTTAATTTGCTCAAAAGTCACAAAGCCAAAAAGAGCTAGAAACTGGAATTCAGTTGCATAAAACTTGAGAGTTCTGTGCTCACCATTGTCAGCTGGCTGCTATAAGCCTGTGGTATTACAGATGCGGCATTACTCACTATTTTTCCTGAGTAAGTCTACTGCTTGTTCCCTTTCGTTAATAGGTAATCAAGAATCACTACAATTTCATAGGACAATTACCTTGTCCTGGATGTTACCGTTCAGAGTCCTGTCAAGTGTGCGCTTTTCTGTTGATGTCCAAGTGGCAGCATCAACAATAAACCTTGAGAGGGAAGAAACATTAAAAGTGATATGGGTCCTTGAATTGGAGCTCCAGAAGCAGTTGTAGATGGAAAGCCCCACTTTCCTTGTTAGGAGTCCCTGGTGACACAAATGGTGAAGCAGTTAATTACTAGGGGGTTCATGAGTAGTTTGAAGCCATCTAGAGGTCACTGTTTCCAATAGGACATAACCTTGGAAACCCTCTGGGTCACTTCTACTCTTCATACCACAAGGTGAAATCAATTCAACAGCACAAAACCACAACCTCTGTTTTTCTCTTACCTCTTTCTTAAAGGCCTGCTGATAATGTAAAGATCTGTCTGGCTTTTGTGAGCACCATCATCATGAATTGAAGAAGTATAGTCCTGGATGTATACACACTTGCAAAATATGTGTAGCGTGTATTCTGTGTTCTTACATTTTTCTTTCATAAACTTCATATCAGAGAGAAAGTCTGGAATCATTTAAAATATCATCAGAAAAGAGGCAAAAAACCAGAGCTCGCTCTTTTCCAAATGGCAACAACAATCATGAAAGCAGTGTGACAGAATTAACAAAGGGTATGACTTAGCAAAGTAGCCTTGGTGGCACAGCAGTGAAGAGTTCAACTGCTAGCCACAAGGTTGGCAGTTCAAACCCAGTCAGAGGTTCCATGGAATGAACAAACGGTTGAACTCCCATGAAGATTACAACCAAGAAAACGTGAGAGGACAGTTCTACTTTGGCACATGTGTTCATTCTGAGCCAAAATGGAATTGACCACACCTAAGGAAGATTTTGCTGTGAGAACAGAAACTATCTTCAAGAACTCAAAAGTTACCCCCCGCCCCCAAGCTCATGGTCAGAACACAGATTTCCTTCCATTTGTGCCCAGATGGAGATGAGATCTACTCTCAGGAATCAACACAAAGACCTCAGGTTGGCAGGAAAGTATAAGACACCTGGAATAAATAAGGCAAAAATCAAAACACAATCACATCTCTTATTTAAGAGGAAGTCAAGCTTGATATTGGCAATGAAAGGGAAAAATGCCCTGGATTTCTGCCTAGGACAGAACCCCTGGACTGCTGCCTAGTCCCTCATGGCACTGAGGTCAAACTAAGCACTTTTATCCTCAGAGCCCCAAGTTTGCTAAGTACGTTTTGATCTTTAGATCATGGTTAAAAGGAATTTATCCATAGATTTCAGTCTTAATGCTTGTAAATTTTACCTCTGGTATTCTCCATGAAATATTATGGACCAATTTGCAACAACCTCAAGGAACTGCTTTCTGTGTGCATACACTCCCACTCTCTCCTATGTGATATCTAAATTAGTCCTTTATGTTAATCAATAAAATCATTATTAGACTTCAAACCACTGAACTTCCAGTATTTGATTTAACTGATTTCAAGAAAACATAAAATTCCCACAATATCAGTGAGAATAAGATGGGGTGTTAAAAAAGATACCTGCCAATTTTGACTCATAGGGTTTCCAAGGTTTTAAAACATACTAGAAGTGGATAGCTTCTCCTGTCTCCTAGGTCACAGCTGGAGAGTTTGAGCCACCAACCTCCCAGTTAGTTGTACAGCACTTACTCAATCACCCATTGCAGGATTTACATTGTTAAAAAGTTTCTCAAATTTTCAAGAGCCATGATTGGAATAGCAAAGTCCTTTGAAAAATAAGACAGCAAATTAAAAATAAGAAAGTAAATTAAAAGTATGTGGTGAATGAATGAGTGATCTGTGATGTGAAGGTAGGTGTGTGCAAGTACCTGTGATTGTGAGTGTGTATGAGAGAGAATGGAGCACTGTGGGAAGCAAACACTATGGAATTAAGAGTGCAAAAATTTTAGACGGATGACACCTTTTGAAAGATAAAAGCAGGAGGAAACATGATGGAGTAGGAAGAGTTTACGTTAAGATAAAGCTTTGACCAAGCCAAAAGAAACTCCAAAGCAAAGACTGTCCATTAGAGAAAAGCCATGTTGGGATAAAAAAAAAAGAGAGAGAGAGAGAGAGAGAGAGAGAGAGAGAGAGAGCGAGAAACAAACCCAGTCTTAGCACCGAACTTAATCTTTGCCTGGGAGCTGCCCAGAGAGAACGACGATGTCTCAAAGCTTAGGTCCATTCTAAAAGCACAAACAACGGGAAACCACCAGCTAATCACTCCCTGAAGTTGAAATTATTCTTTCTTGAAGATAGATTTAAGTAGTAAAACTCCATTTTAACAATCTAATGTAAAGTAAAGGGATTTTTAGCATGTTAGCTACCAGAATCCATTTGCAAGAGCAGCCAGGTGTTTTGTGTTGGTGTTGGTGTTGGGGGTGGAGGAGTCACCCCTGCTGGACACTATTTCCCGGTGGGAAAGCGCAGCACAGCTGGGGGTTATTCATGGCTGCTGCAGGAGTGGCAGGAGCACAGGCCCTGGGCCCCAGTCATTATGGTGATGAGCGATTCACACTCACTCTTTACATAGACACTGACTTGTCACCTCCTGTCTTTCTTTAAAGCATCCTCTTCCCACCAATATGCTTCCTGTAAATTCCACCATCAAGATCTGTGTGTTAGTCCAGGAAGACTGGAGAAACAAACTCATAGATACACATATGGAGATAAGGGAATGGTTTATATACAAAAGGAATGGAACTTTGAGAAAGCATCCCAACCTAGTCCAGTTCCAAGTCTTAAGTCCGATATTAGCCCATATGCCCGATATCAGTCTATAATGTCTCCTTCTGACTCACGAAGTCACAGGCCAGTGGGTGCAGCATCCTGGCACTGGCAGGGGTCTCCCCATAGCTCCTCATTTCCAGGGCTCAGAGTCCATCAACAGCATCCAGTGGTGATAGAAGCAACTCAGCACTGGCAGGGGTCTCCACATGGCTTCTCCAACTTCAGAGATCTGGTTCCATCAGGGTAAGGCTGTGTGGCTTCTGTCATGACTCCTGCAGCTCCTCAGCCACTGCCTTTTTGTCTTGTCCATAATTCATTGTCTCTCAGACTAACTCGCAACAACTGGGGAGATAGCTTCTCATCTCCACGAGGGTAATATCACGAGATTTTCCAGAAGTCTCAGGAGAAAGCCATGCCCACACAGAGGTCTCATTGGCTACTCAATGGCTGTCTCAGATTAACAGGCTAGACTCCACCCCTACATCTCAATCATGAAATTAGCATAAGCACATGACTGCCACAATCTGATTCAATTGCTTCCAAGCAAAAACTTCAATGGAGACAGAAAGTTTATTCTTTATAACATAAACCATTTTGGCAGTAAGACTTAGAGGGCAGAAATCATCCATTGATGGGAGAAGAAACATAATTATCATTTTTCCTTCCCCCCAAAGGCTCCAGGATGTAGGCATCTATTGCCTTCCTCCATGGTTCAAGAAGTAAATTTTGAGACAATATTACAGACTAAATCTGATTTTTAAATTTTCAAGTTTCTTAGGAATTAAAAAGTTGACTACATTTTGACATTGCTTATCTCCTAATTTAACTTTAAAAATTTATAGGTAAACAGACAATGTTTGTGGTTTTTAATGGATTGCTTTTCTTGTTTAGGCATTCTATTCATATACAGAGAATCTCACTTCTACTAGGTCAATTCTGATGTTTGGATACGTGATGGAGCAGAGTAGAGCTCTTTCATAGGCTTTCTGAAGTTGTAAATCTTTTTTTGTTTTGTTTTTGTTTTTTGGGCATCACTGCCCTCTCATGGGAGTGGGAGGCCCAGCCTTGCTGCTGCTGGATTTGAACCTCCAAGCCAATGGACTGCAGTCCTGCACTCAACCACTACACCATCGGGGCTCAGCCCCTGAAGATGTAAATCTTTACGGGAGCAAACAGACTCATCTGTCTCTCTCCAGGTAGCTGGTGGATTTGAACCACAGATCTTTCAGCTAGCAATTCCACACTGTGCCACCTGGGGTCATATATACAGAGAAGGAAGAAGAGAAATAGATCTTGCTCTGCAGTGCTCCACAGACCAGAGCCAGACACGTAAAATCACATTACCTTAAAAACAGTAGTTGGCACAATTAACTGCATGTCACCTAGTTTCATTACTACCTAAGTAATTATGAAAGTTAGTCAAAAAGCATTGATGCACAACTTTTAGTTCATACATGTACTTTCTTCTTTTTATTCCACACCTTCCATATTGTTTTTTAACAATTTTATTGACATTTAATCCACATATCATACAATCCCATAATTCCATCTTATCAAGAAGAGTTGTACAATCAGCACCACAATAAATTCTAGAACCTGTTCTTCTTCCTTGTAGCATTGTTATTCATGTAATCTCCCCCCAAAAAAAAAAACAAAACAAGTTTAACCATGTTTCTGGGTTCAATAGATGGTAGCAGACAAGTTTTCTGAGTAGTACACTTATTCTCATCTTATTAGGGTAGATGGAGGGGGAAAAAATCACCTTTTGTTCCATGGAGGGAAAATTATTTTGAGATCAAAGATAATATCAAAATGAACATCTTTGATTATCATTGAAACTTTATAGCAAGTTTACAGGAATGCTACCCCACATAAAATAGCATTTATAGGAACACTGAGAAAACCTTGAAAATGGTTCAAGAGAGGGACAGTCAACCCCAACCCAGGAAGAAACTGTGACTAACATCCAGACATGGGAGGAAGATCGTGGAATTACTATTGGTGTGATAGCTGCTGAAATTAGGAATCTCATATAGTTTGGCATCTTCAATTTTAAGGGAACATGTTGACCTCAGTCAGTTTTTGGTTCCATCGAGCCAAAAGCATTACTTACAGATCATTAGCTCAATGAGCTAGTCATTCCAACAAGCTCTTCAACAAGATCAAGTCTAATGAAGAAGATTTCATGGAATAAATTGAAAATTTAAATGTGTCTTATATTCAGCAATACCACCCTGAGAAAACAGTCCAATGAACTCAGTGACTTCTGAGGGAATCGATTGGGCAAATTTAACTCAAGGGGAACAGGGCCACTCAGAAGGTTATGGTGACTGTTTGGGGGGATACAAAAGAGGTACATTCTATAGATTTTTTTTTCAAAGGACACCAGAAAATCATGAAGGCTTATAAGGAAGAAAATTGAAAACTGCATTGATGAGAAAATGCTATGAACACTGCACTGGGAATTTTTTGTCAATCACAAAAGTGTACTTGTTTATTCTTCAAAGATAGCAAGGATTGTTCTATAAAGAAAATTCATTGAAAAACCTTGTCTCTTCTATCCTATGGTCCTGATATTGTCCCTTCAGATATCTTTTGTAATCTAAACTCAAAAAACATTGAGGAAAAACATAATTTAAGCCCCTCACAGAGGCCATAACTGCTGTTTTTAATGTGCTATATATCTAGGAGTGTAAAATTGGTGGGGCTGGAAAGTTACAGAAATAGAAACATTGTCTTGATCTGATTTCAAAAATTTTATGTATTTTTGATGTCTATTGTTTGGTTTGAGTTTTTGTTGTTGCGCATATGAAAGTGCATCTCAGAGGCATTCTCTCATTGGAGGTGATCAACTTGAAACTGTGCTATATGCTTTTCCATTTTTCAGTATGTGGAACCCAGGATTGATGAACTTATAGGGACAGCAAGCAAAATAAGAATGTTGGAGGGGAGGGAGGTACCATAGCAGGGTGGGGGTGGGGGGGTAAAAGGGAAACGATGTCAAAGGCGTCCATGTAGAAAACAGAATGTCAAGAAACTTTGGTAACAATCACACAATTCCACTTGACATGACTGAACTATGGAATGATATTAAATTAATTGATGTATTAAATTAAATTTTTAAAGTATACAGACCTAGAAGAAATCAACATCCTCCATAGATCACACCAAAAGAACTCGGTGAACCCCACTAAGTGAATTGGGCTTTACCTCAAACCCACCAGTACCATTGGGCTTAAGGCTGAAACTCCCGACTGTGAGAAGAGTCGTAGAACTGGTGCACAGTGCACTTTGGTTCGAATCTCTTCCCTTTGTGTCCAATGAATGGTGGCCTGGAACTACCATGAACATACTATTTGAATGCCTTCCTTGCTTCTTTATGACATATATTAATCTGGTCAACCAGCATGACTCTGCTGTGGTGATTCAACATTATTGGGAAATTTTCCCTGTCATCAACCCCCATTCTGTGTAAATAATGTCCAGTCACTTCAAAGTTCAACTTGTACAAGTCAACAGCGCATGTATTGTGGTTCATAGCTGGGCTGCACTGGTATAATTTCCTTTTGTCAACAGGGTTTTAAATTCTATACCAAACCACTGACTAAACTAATAACATTGTCAGTGCGTAGCAGTTACATATTGGGCTGTTGACTGCACGGCCAGCCGTTCACAGTGGCTGGCCCATTCAGTAAGGGAAGGCTGAGGTTTTCCATGACTGTGAACCTTTGCAGACTCGGATACTCACAGGGGTCAGTTCTGTCCTGCTCTATAGAATCGCTATGGATCCATGTTATCTTGATGGCCATGAAAGGGATGCCCCAGGAGGGAGATTGAAAGTGTTCTCTAACGTAAAATGACGTGATTGCCTCTAAGAAAACCAAAGACACATATAAACGGTAGGTGCTCGTCTGGATGTAGGGTTTTCACTTAATTCTGACTCCAATCTAAGAACAATTGGTTCTTAAAACACAGTCCTGCTTGATGCACACCTTCATGAAGAGATCACTGGAGAGAGGAGAGCTATATAGCAAAGTCTGGTGAAGAAAATAGGTGGTGCCAAGCTATCAGAAAGAATAGCATCTGGAGCCTTCAAATCTTGGTTTCCAACAAGGAGTCATCTAAGTGAGGCATTAACTAGGTCCTCGTGTAAGATGCACACTAGCCTGTGTGATATAAGGAGTATAAATAATATAATCCAAACATAAAGGAGGAAATGGTATCAGGGCTAAAACTGTGAACATATAATTAGCACAAGGCTATGGATGTCAGGAGAAACCCAAAATTCATCTGCAATGTCCACATATACATTAAGCCTTTATTGAATCCTCTCTGGTCATGTTTGAAGGATGTGGACCACTCTGTTGTCAGCCAGAGAACATCGTAAAGTCAAGTATGGCAGGTATAGTTAGGCCAAAATATAATATCTTATATCATTTGATCTCCTCTTTGACCCATTTTAAAGCTATTCCATTTTTAAAACAGAAAAAAGTGAAGGGGAAATACATGTGGATTAGCCCCTGGTGAATGCCCTCTGAGCAGAGATATATAGTTTTTCTATGATGTAAAATGCTTTGCAAAGTGGATTGTTGCAGATGCATTTGGTTAAAATTTAGCCTCCTGTCATTTGATCTTTACATTCTATTTAGTTGTTCTAGTTTCTAGTATTTTCGGATTTCTTTTCAACTGAGGTTTTTATCTATTTTATTTTGTCATTGTTGTTAGTTTAGTTTAGTTTTATTTTGTTTATGCTTCTTTATGTATGAAATCCAGTATAGGTAAACCAATCGACTTTAAATGGATTGGGAAATGGCAGTGAAGGTTTAGGGGGAAATAGGAAACTGATAACAATTAGTAAAAGAATGAAGAAATTGTTCTAAAACTGACTATGGTGATGATTATATAACTCTTCTTGATGTGACTGAACTATTGAATTGTATATGGGAATTATATGACAATAAAACATTTTTATGGAGCATGTGGCCCACTGGGTTGGTGGTTCAAATCCAGCAGCAGCTCTCCAGGAGCAAGAATGGGCCTCCTATTCCCACCAGAGGGCAGTGATACCCCCCCAAAAAAAACTTTTTAAAAATATTACTTGTTTTGGTCAGATCCTGCTCAATATTTTTTCCAGTGACTTTGACAAAAATAAAGTACAGTGAACTTTAAACTAAAGAATTATAGAGATAATCAATATGTTAGATTTTAAAAGTTAAAATTAGATATGATATTGAATAATTTAGAATAAAATTACAAACATGTAATGTTGATTTTTTAAATCATTTTGTTCAAGGCTCATACAGCTCTTATCACAATACATACATGCATTGTGTCAAGTGCGTTTGTACATTTGTTGCCATCATCATATTCAAAATATTTTCTTTCTATTTGAGTCCTTGGTATCCGCTCCTATTTTTCCCCCTCCCACTCACACGCTCCCTCCCTCACAAACCCTTGATAATTTATAAAAATTTTTCATGTTTGTCCAATGTTTCCCTTCACCCACTTTTCTGTTGTCCATTCCCCAAGGAGGGGATTATATGTAGATCATTGTGATTGGTTTCCCCTAGTCCCCCCACCTTTCCCTTTCCCTCCTGGTGTGGCTTCTATCATTATTGGTCCTGAGAAGTTTGTCTTTTCTGGATTCTCTGTTTTTCTAGCTTTTACCTGTACCAGTGTACATGCTCTGGTCTAACTGGATTTGTAAGGTAGAATTGAGATCATGATAGTGAGGGAGAGAAAGCTTTAAAGAACTACAGAAAAGTTGTATATTTCATCAGTGCGATACTGCACCCTGACTGGCTTGTCTCTTCCTTGTGACCCTTCTGTAAGGGGATGTCCAACTGTCTACAGATGGGCATTGGGTTTCTACTCTGAACTCCCCATCATGAAGATCAATACGATTTTTTGTTCTGAATCTTTGATGCCCGATATCTGATACTATCGACAACTCATGATCACACAGACTGGTGTGCTTCTTCCATGTGGACTTCGTTGCTTGTCAGCTAGATGGATACTTATTTATCTTCAAGTCTTTAAGACTCAAGATGCTACATCTTTTGATAGCCAGGCACCATCAACTTTCTTCACCGCATTTGCTTATTTATCCATTTGGTCTTCAGTGATTGTGTTGGGAAGATGCATCACAGAATGCCAGGCTATTAGAACAAAGTGTTCTTGCGTTGAGGGAGTACTTGAGTAGAGGCCTAGTACCTTGATATGTACCATATAAATATATGTGCATGCATCTGTTTCTCTATCATTATATATAAATATATTTACATATGTACATGCGTGTATTTACACATCCATAAATAGTCTGTCTCCTACTTATTTCCTCTATTTCATTTTACTTTCCTTTTATCCCACTATCATGTTCAACCTTCATTCAGGTTTCAGTAATTAAGAGATAATGTTTTAAAATTTTCTGAGTTCTGTATCAAAATTTTGAATTTAGTAACAAACCATCAAGGGCAATATAAATGAATTTTAAATGTTTACAGCAAATCCTCTAACTAGACAAAGTATAATGAAACTAACTAAAATGTAGACAATATAAACCAATTCACTATTTTGTGAAAACTATCAGTTCATACATATGTATGTATTTAAAAGCAGAAAGATAATCACTAAATTGCTGACTAGTTAGCTCTAAGGAGATTTTGGAGACAGATAATCTGAAACTTCTCTTATTTGTCTGCATAAATTCACATGTGGCATGAAATTTGTGGAGACATTATTCATTTACTAATTTTATAATACAAAATCAACTAATCAAATATGTAAAGTGCGTGTTAAAAGCCCTGGTTTTCAACATAGGCTTTGAGGTACTTTATTCATGCTTAATGTAAAGAGGCTACAACAATGGGCTCCATCCTAACAATCATGTGATAACGACACAGGACCAAGCAGTGTTTCATTCTATTGTACAGGATGCAACAGAACTGACCGACGGTACTCCCAACAGCAAACACAGCAACAACCAAAACCCTGGCACTGCCCCCCAAATGTAGTGTGCCTCATTACAAGATAATCAACCCGCATTTCTGGATGGGGACTAGTGACCATTTTACAGAGATGCTATAGAAAGAATTTGTGCACTTTGAGGTTAAACTAGCTCTATAATAGCTTGTCTCCTTTACTAAATTTTATCTGGGATCAGCTTTCCTTCTAGATTCAAACTAGCATGCTCTTATTCTTTCTGGGTTCCTAAGGCTTCCCAAGGTGTTTCACATACTGAGTGGCTTAAAACAACAAGAAATTTATTTTCTCACAGTTCTGCAGTCTTTCACTCACTGCCATTGAGTAATTTCTGCTCATGGTGACCGTACAGAACAAAACTGCTCCATTTGAGTTTCTGGGGCTATAAATATTTATAGGATCAGAAAATCTCATATTTTTCCCTTCGAGTAACTGTTGAGTTCAAACTGCTGGCTTTGTGTTTAGCAGCCCAACAGGTAACCACTGCACCCCCAGGGACCTATGTTCTACAGCAGTGGTCCGCAACCTTCCCAATGCCACCACCCTTTCATATAGTTTCCCCTACAGTTCCTTTATCCCCAACCATAAGATTGTTTTTGTTGCTACTTTATAACTGTCATTTTGCTACGGTTATGAATTGTCATGTAAATATCTGATATGCGGGATGTGTTTTCACTGTTACAAATTGAACATAATTATAGCATAGTGATGAATCACAAAAACAATATGTAATTATATATTGTGAATTGTTTATTTCTAACTGCAAATGAATGAAATGCTGTCTTGAAGCATGATGTAGCATGGGTAACAGTCCTCACGCCATGCACTTGCATGTGGGCATGTGGGCAGACTCACCTGGAGACCGATAGACGAACAGTGTCCCAGGTCCTAAGACCATTGGAAATATGTATTTTCTGATGGTCTTAGGTGACCCCTGTAGAAAGGCCACTTGACCCCCAAAGGAGTGGCAACCCACAGGTGGAGAACCGCTGCTCTAGAGGCTATCAGACCAAAATCAAGGTAGCTGCAGGCAAATGCTCCTTCTGGAGGACTAGATGCTGACCCCTTCCATTCCTCTTCCAGCTTCTGATAGTTTCTGCTAATCCTCAGTGTTCTTTGGTGTGTCGAGACATCATTCCAATCTTTGCTTTCCTCTTTTCCCCTGTGTGATCTGCATCTCTGTTTTTTGCATTAGCATTTTCATTAGCATTTGGAGGTCTTGGGTAGACATACCTTTTTAGGAGGCATTGTTCAATCCAGTATAAATCCAAATTATCATGGATTCTGAACCGCTTTGCTCTGAGTAAGTTTTTGCTATGCTTGAAACCCAATACCGTCCCCATGTTTCTAATGTAAATGGAGGAATGAATCGTATGGATTGGAGATTGACGAGAAGCATACGAGTATTGCAGATGGAAAATGCAGAGCAGTTCAAGGACCGGAGTGGGAGACAGCATGGAGGGAGTTCAGATTTTTCTAAAGAACAGGGCAAAAAAAGGCATCATCTATACAACTGGGGTTATAGATATAGACATATGGATATCAACACAAACACATAGGTAGACATAGAGAGAGGGACCCATCATGTTTATGTCCGTGAATCCCCTGGTAGGGCCTTTTTGGTGCCATGCATGCTCTATCATTGTGAATCTGTATATTAACATTAGTCATTTTTTTTTGGTGTTTGAAAGTGATGCCAAGAAAGCAACCTACTTATGTTTATAGATATGAGGTTTGTCCATATCTCTATGAGCAACCATTGTTTGGCATCCCACTGTAGCAGATTATTCAAAGCTGGAGTGATTCCCAGGAAAGTATATTGAAATTTTTTTTCATTAAAGTCAGGCAATTACTGTGTATGGTATGAAGTATGCTTCTGTTTAAATTGTGTTTTCCTTTAACAAAGGGAAAATTCTTCTTTATTGTTGTCTTCACAAAGCTGTCAGTAAATCCATAAATGAGTTTTAAAATCATTCCCAAATATCAGCATGAGATTTTTTTTCTGTGCTAACATTTCTTTTAATTTTGTCTCATTAAGAAATGACTCCTTCAAAAAAAAAGAAATGACCACTTCATGAAAGTGATTTTTCTATGTTTGTCAGAAACTCTTAATGAGGATATTTTTTCTTTGAAATTTTAACTGTTTTGAGGAGTTGGTCCCTTTTTTTTTTTTTTTTTGGTTATAATTTCCTTTATAGTAAGAATAGTGTATTTGATGATATCTAACAATCATTCAAATTACTTCAATCAGAAGTGACATATTTAATTGATTTTAGTTCAGTGATGTCTCTGTGGCTCTTAGCAAGTGGAGGATTCTGAATTGGCTGGTAGATTACACTCATGATTACACTAAAACTGCTTGGTCTTTTTTCTGACAGTATTGCCAATAAATATGTGATGTAATCATTTAGCATAAATTCATACACTGCTACTTATTTAAATACCAAGTAATCTTAGGTTCTTCCCTCATACCTCTCCATCTAGACAGCTCCACCTCACTGTGACCATATGTATCAGAAAAAGCCCTTGTTGGTCCTGGCACATCCTCCCAGTTGTTCTGTTGAAGCCCATTCTTGCAGCCACTGTATCCATCCATCTTGTTGAGGGCCCTCCTCTCTTTTACTGCCCTTATACTTGACAAAGGCTAATGTCCTTCTCCAGCGACTGAACACATGCCCAACGTAGCTGAGACCAACTCTCACTGTCCTTGCCGGCAATGAACACTCCCGCTCTTCTTGTTCAGTCTTCCTTACTCGGTGTCCAACTTGCACATGCATTGTATTAAAAACACCATGAAAATACATCTTAATCCTCAAAGAAACCTATTTGCTTTTCAACACTTTAAAGAGGTCTTGTGAAACAGGTTTACCCAAGGCAATGCACCATTTTATTCCCTGACTACAGTTTCCATGAGCATCCATTGGGGATCCAAGGACGACTAAGTCCTTGACAACTTCAATCATTTCTACACTTATCATGCTGTAACCTTTTGTGTTAGTCTGCATGGACTGGAGAACCAAGTCCAGGGAGAATCATATGTGTATAAGAAAGAGCTGTATATCCAAGAGCAATTGTACATTAAGAAAACATCCCAGCCCAATCCAGATCAAGTCCATAAATCTGATATTACCTCATATGTCAATATTAGTCCATAAATTCCTCTTTAGACTCACACAGCCATGCAGTACTGCCAAATGCAGGATGATCACAGGTCAGTGGGTGGAAAGTCTTATGGATCCAGTAGCAGTAGAAGCATCTCAGCACTGGCTGGGGTCACCACGTGGCTCCTTCTGCTCCAGGGCTCTAGTGTTGTTCCATGTGTCTTGTCCACAGGAATGTCTCACAGGGAGTGAGCATGTTCCCACCTCCAATAAGTGAATTATCTCCTTAGCACATACCAATGACATCATCGAGATGCGACCTAATGAACAAGCTAAACTCTACCCCTTTGCTCTTAAGTCTCAAATTGACAACAGATTTTGTAACTACCACCTACTGATCTAGTTGTCAGGAGTTTGGTCTTCTTTATATTGAGTTGTAATCTGTACCAAAGGCTGCAATCTTTGAGCTTAATCAGAAAATACATCAAATTCTCCTCACTTTCCAGGCTATCAGGAAACATTCCTCTAATCCTGGTGCCATATTTTCCTTCATATAACCCAGCTTCTCTGATAACTTGATCAGCAAACAGATTGAACAGGTATGGTCAGAACAACACTGACACATATCTTTCCTAATTTTAAACTATGCAATATTCCCTCATTTGTTCATAGAACTGCCTCTTGATCTATGTACAAATTTTCCATGAGCACAATTCCCATTCTTCTCAAAGCTATCCATAGTCTGCTATGATCCACATAATCTAATGCCTTGATATAGTCAATATAGCACAAGTAATCATCTTTCTGGTATCCTGTGCTTTCAGCAAACATATGTTTGATATCAGCAATGGTACCTCTTGTCCTAGGTCCTCTTTTAAATCCTGCTTAAACCTCTGCATCAATGTACTTTGGCAACCTTTGTTGCATAATCTTCAGCAAAAATGTAACAGTGCATGTAGCAGTGCATGCAACAGTGCTGATGTTGTTTTATAATATGGCTGTTCTATCCATAGTATCCATAATCAGCCCTTGCCTAGTTTTAATTGCTAATATTGAGCTTCTCCATCCCACAAATGGAGTGAGTTTGAGTCCTATGTAGCCCATCTGGAGAAGTCCACATTTTGTGTTTTTGATAAAAGGTATTTGCCATGAATAAGTCTTTGGTCTTGCAAAATTCTGTCACACAATCTTCAGTTTCATTTCTACCATCAATGGCATATTACCCATCTATTGTTCCTTACTCTTTGCTTCCAACTTTTGTATTCCAAACACCAATAATTGACAATGCATCTTTCTTTTAAATTTAAAATATTATTGTATGGGGGCTCTTAAAGTTCTCATAACAACCCATAGAGCAATTAAATCAAGCATATTCTACATATGTTGCCATCTCTATTTTCTAGATAATTAATTTCTATTTATCTCTTGGTATCAGCTCCTTTATTTCCCTCCCCACCACCACTAGTGACCCCCTGATAAATGATAAATTATTATTACCAATATATCTTGGCTGCAATTTTGATCAATTTCCAACTGAAGATGTTGGTAGGATTCCTCAAATATTTTCATCAATATTTTAGTGATTGATAATATTTTTGAATAATAGTTGTATTGATTGGATTTCCTTATAACACTTTTACCATGTACTTCAAGATAGATCTTGGTAAACAAGCAGTCATGTATCTTAGAAGCAAAAAAAAAAAACCCCACACAGAGAAAGCATACCAGGTTGTGTGATCATGAGGTGTTGATGGGATCAGATATCTGTCATCAGAAGACCCAGAATAAATAATCATATTGATGCAAATGATAGTGGGGCGGGGCAGAGTGGAGATCCAAACCCCATCGGTTGACAATTTGACATCCCCTCACAGAAGGTTCACAAGAAAGGGACAAGCCAGCTAAGGTGCAATATAGCACCAACAAGACATACGTCATTCTTCTAGTTCTGTAATGCTTCCCTACCCCCACCGCCCTCCACCATCATAACCCCAATTCTACCTTACAAATATGGCAGACCAGAGCATGTACACTGGTATTGATAAGAACTCTCAACACAGAGAATCCAGGACAGATAAACCCCTCGGGACCAATAATAAGAGTAATAATACCATGAGAGTAGGGAAAGGTGAGGGGAGGGAGAGAGAACCAATCACAATGATTGACTTTTAACCACCACCACCACCACCACCCCCAGGATGACAAACAACAGAAATATGGATGAAAGCACACATTATCAAGGGTTCATAGGGAGAGAGGGAAAAAATGAGGAACCGGTACCAAGATCTCGTGTAAGAAAGAAAATGTTTTGAGAATGATGATGGAAACGTATGTACAAATGTGTATGACACAATGGATGTCTGAATGGATTGTTGTAAGAGCTGTAAGAACCCCCAATAATGTTTTTAAAAAATAAAGATGGGGCTGAGCCCCGGTGGCATAGTGGTTGTGCGCGGGACTGCGGCCCACTGGGACGGAGGTTCAATTCCAGCAGTGGGGCTGGGCCTCCTACTCCCACCACCAGAGAGCAGTGATGCCCCCAAAACAAAAAACAAACAAAAAATAAATAAATAAAGATAGATCTTGAAAGGTACTTTTCCAACATTCCTCTTGATTGTGTCATTCCCAGTGTAGTAAACCATATGGTTTTCAGATTCAAAATGGCTAAGACCAGTCCATATCTGCTTACTAATGCATAAAATGCTAATCTGTGTGCATTTCATTTTTATGATTTCCATTATTCTATAAAATTTGTACATTCTAAGTTATGATTATTAGTAGATTTTTGCAGCTGTTTCTTCTCTTTTTGAGTGAGGTCCCATCAGCAAATAAGTTCCTGAAGGCTTTACTCCTCACACTGACTCCGTCCATTTGACAATGGTGGATTTTGTTTTGCAAAGGCAGCTGGTCCTTAGACGTATTTTGAGTGCCTTCTGACCTGAGGGCCTGATCTTCTGGCATTATCTCTGACAGTATTCTGTGTCTCGTCATGAAGTCTCCCTCGCCTACCAACGTTCTGATACCATCCAAAAGGTTTCAGCAGCTAATTCTCTGAAGGGAGTAATCAATACATTCTTCAAAGTCTGTTCTTTGCCTGGAAGCTCTGCTGACACATGTTTGGTTTGGGTGATCCTGTCAGCACTTGAAATACCATGACATTGCTTTCAGTGTCACAGCAACACACAAGCAACTATCATTTGACAAACTAACATACAAGTGGTGGTATTAACTCTAATGGTACATATGCTTACAGCAATCAAAGTTTTAATTTAGTTTAAAGTCGATATTTAGCACTAAGCACATCTCTGCTTATTATGTAATGTTCCTGACTTAGAAAGTATAATTTTTTGTAATTGGTACCTTTATTTTTCCATATAAGTCCATTCCTCAATATTCCCTAGACCAGAAGAAAGTAGAGGCAGCCTGCCCAAGCCATGGTCTTTGCAATCACTTCATGTATATACAAGAGCCCTACGTGAAAAAGGAAGACAGAAGGAGAAAAAAATGTTGGCAAAGATATACCATGAGCTTTCAAAACCAGTTTCAGCAAAATACATACAGAATGTTCCTTAGGAAACTAGGTTGGTGAGACTTTGACTAACTCCGTAGGACACATTATCAGGAAAGACCATTCCCTAGAAAAGAATATCATTCTTGTGAAGTTGAGAACCAAGAAAAGCAAAGAAACCCGTCAGGTAGATGGACTGACACAGTAGTCACTATAATGGATTGAAACTGGCAGAGGACTGAATATTTTGTTTTATTATATATAAGGGCACCAGGAAGAGAAAAGACCATGGTGACTAGCAACAAATTTAAAATACAATACAACTTTAACTTTGATAAGCAAATAAATATATTTGATATCATACTTACCTTCTAAAAATGCAAATATTTTCTACCTTAATCATCTCTGATTACATAATAAAGCCAATGAGCTACAAGTAATAAATGATGATTGAAAATGCCTTTTTTCTTTTTTATCTCATTCTTCAACATTACACATATGCTGATTTTTCATTAGTTAAGTTTTTTTCTGGGAGCTTTTAAACCTGGATCCTGATTTCTATTCCATTTAACTAATCATTTTTTATCTCCTGAAATATTTTCTAATTTTATGCCTCAAAAAAATAAGTCATTTTTCAAAACCTATATGGTATCAAGAAATAGAAGCATAGGATAAAATTATAGAAGTCTATTATAGAGATGACTCTGTCTCTCTTAGGAAAATTTTACATATATAGCATCATTTGAAATCCATAGATTAAAAAAAGTGGGAAAATAAACTGAGAGGTTATCACATAAGATTTTTTCTTTTTGGTGGGCGCATCACTGCCCTCTGGCAGTGGGAGTAGGAGGCTCAGCCTTGCTCCTGGAGAGCTGCTGCTGGATTTGAACCTCTAACCCAGTGGGCCGCACTCCCATGCACAACCAGTATACCACCGGGGCTCAGCCCCAATTTTTTCTTTTTTTATCAGCCCTAGTTCTGATTTTGGACATCTGCCCCCATGTTAGTAGATTTAATGACTTAAAAGCTTATCATAAAAGGTTTCAATCCCAATGTTCCTGATTATAAGGCTCACCATAAATGTCAAGTTCTTTGCTTTTCCTCGTTCTCAGTGAATACAACTCTTCAAGTATGCCTTCCCTAGTCAGTTTTCACAACATTAACATTCCATCTGTGTCATTTCAGATAACCAATCTTTGTTCTACATCTACACTCAAAACGAGATATTTAATTTTCAGGTTACCATATTTTAATCAGGCATCAGGGACTTTTATCTGTCTCCCGGCTGGCTGTTTCAAAGGTAATTGGCATTAACAGAGCACAGAGGTGATTCCCATTCTAATCTCAATGTTAGTGAATTAGTGTATAAAAAATTGCAGATATGCGATGGACCTGGGTGTCTAACCTAACAAGTGGTAGGACTGAGACACAGTTTGCATAGATTTATGAAGGACACTCTTTATAAGTTTGCCAGGGATGAAATAAATATAGTTCTTCCACTTCTCAGGGGAACCTTTCATTAAAATGGTCATCCCTTTGGTGCCTCCAATGTTAGACTGGTGCCTGGGTATATTTAACCTGCTGATTTCAAAAGTGGCACCAGTTTTCTCCTATTGGCTCAAGTTTTTAAGATACAGAACATGTGCCGTATGCTGCTCTTTCACTCCATTCACCCATTGAAAATTAGGATATCTTAAAGTAGCATTAGCTAGTGTGAGATTGAGGAAGTGCACAAGGCTTTATTTAAATCAGTTTGTGTTGTACTAAAGAGTTAGGTCATATAATACTTCACATGGTGTCCTTTGATCTCAAGATGTATTTGACCAATGCAAATTACATGAACTTGGAATTCTCTCCAAGTGTCACTTCACCTTTAGTTGGAATTGAATGCCAATCAGTTCCCATTTGTTATCTTTTAGAAAGGGTCAGAAATAAGAATTACTGCAAAATCAAGAAGGATTGCTAATGGTGTAATGGGTCATGTGTTTGAGTGTTAAGCACAAGGTCAGCTATTTGAGTTGACCAACCTCTCTGCGAGGGAAAGATGAAACGTTATGTTCCCACCAAAATGTACAGAATCAGAAACCCACAGGAGAAGTTCTACCCTGTACTATAGGGCCGCTATAAGCCATAATTGAATGACTGGTAGTGAATTTTGGTGCCATCAATAGATATTCAAGTGCTCTGACCCCAAAATGGATCTGTCAGAATTCAAACTAGTTTTTAAAATTGAAATGTCCAGGTCTTATTATAAGATGGCACAACTTCTCCACCTGTGCACAAAAACTCTTGAAAGAAAAGTTAGACTTTCTCTCATAAAGAGACTTGGCATAAACCTCACCTCTGAAATATTTAACGTGAATCACCCATTGACTTTGACATACTGAAATGTATTCAAAATGTTTATTATATAACCTGAAGAATAAAAATTTAGATCTTCAAAATATTTATGAAAACTACTGTGAAGTTTTCAACAGTCTAAATTGCCATTACACCTTCTATATATCAGCTTTTTCAATTTTCTTTTTTTTTAATTTTCCACTCTTCTCAAGTTGTGTTCTAGTTTTGCAGTATCCAACCTTTGACCTATACATATTGCTGCCATTTATTTGATTCTAACTCCTCGTGACCCTATAAGACAGAGAAGAACTGCTCCTTGGGTTTTAAAACCTTTCAATCTTTTAAAGGCTGCAAAGTGACTAGTGGGTTCAAACAACTGGCCTTATTATTGAAAGGCAGCTCAATCTGTAACCAACTAACCACCATGGATTTACATGCAGCTTCCCTTGGAAGTCCCATAAAACCCAATTCTTTTTCAAATATTTCTTAGCTTTTTGTCTTATCTTGTAATTGTGGGTCTGAATTCTTCACATATATAAACTTTGGATAATATATTAGCATACTTGATAACTGATAATGGAGTGGAACATCATGTTTAAGAAACTGCAGCTGATGGAATCTATCTACTGTTGTTTTCTGAATCAGCACCCCCAGTAACCCCAGGAACAGGCCTAAAAGCCAAGGTACCCCCTAAAAATTGTGAGTGTGAGTGTTGAGCTGTCTTACCACTTTCAAATTTCCATCCTGCATCATTAGAATATTCTGTCAGAACCAGGTCAATAGCTCTCAACATTTTTAAGCTAAGTATATTCCGATAAAATACTCATTGAAATGTTTCAGAAAGTCAAAGGAGCACTAGAAGCACTCATTCATTTCTATGCAGGGAAATTTGGAAGAGGACTATCTAGCCAACTGTCTGGAAGAGACCATGTGCATACCCATTCCAAAGAAAGGTAATCCAACATAGTTCTCATTCTGTGGAATGATGTCAGTGATATCTCACACAAGTAAGGTTTTACTTGGGATCATCCAAAAATTATTGCAACAGCACTTTGACAGGGAACTGCCAGGAGCTCAGATGGGTTTCAGAAGAGGACATGGAACAAGGGATATATCATTGATGATATCAAATAGATCTTGGTTCAAAACAGAGAGTATCAGAGAGATGTTTACTTGTGTTTCATTGACTATGCAGAAGCATGTGTGGACCATAATAAGCTGTGGATAACCTAGAGAACAATGAGAATTCTGGAGCACTTCATTGTACTCATTCAGAATTTGTACATGGATCAAGAGGGAATTGTGAGGACACAACAAGGGAATATTGCATGGCCAATGTGTGGTGCTTCAGAAAAAGGTGTGGTTTTATCTCCAGGGTTTTATCTTCTCATCATACTTGTTCAATCTATATGCTGAGCAACTCATCAGAGAACTGGATTATATGAAGAAGATGGAAGGGATTGGAAGGGATTGCATCAGGATTGGAAGAAGTCTTACTAGCAACCGGCAGTACAGATAACAAAACTTTGCTTGCTAAAAGAGAGAAGGACTTGAAGCATTGCCTGCTGAAGATCAAGGGCTACAGCCTTCAGTCAAAAAGGTCAAAATCTTCTCAAGTGGACCAATAGGTAGCATCAACATAAAGGGAGAAATGTTGAAGGTGACAAAGATTTTGTCTTACTGGATCTACAATCAATGCTCACGGAAGCAGCAGTCGGGAGATGAAGAAATATATTGCATTGAGTCAGTCTGATTTCAAGCTTTCAAAATGATGTCACTGAACACAGAGTTGGGAAAGGACACTAAAAATTGGCTCCCATGGTCAACCCAACTTGGGTGTAGTACTCCACCATGGACAAAACACAAAAGAAGATAGTAAAAAATATGCCTTAGTTCTATAAAGGGAATAATAACAAAAGTGGGTAAATACACTTAGAATAATTGACCAGCTGAGTTCAAAGAACAGGATTTATTCAAGGACAAAGATCAGAAAGTCTAAATGAAAACAGAATGGAAGCATGAAACACAAGAAGAAAGTATGATTAGTACTGTTTCATTTCAGGAATTGCAGCCAATGAGATGTAACAAAATGTGTATAGAATTGAATAGGAAACTGACCTGCTCTGTAAACCTAATTCACAGTAAAAAGTTGAATACATAAAGCATTATAAATGAGGGGAGTACAGATTAGGGACCCAAGGTCCATCTGTCCATGAAGTCACATCCCCTTGCAGAAGGGTTGCCTGAAGGAGATGAGCTAGTCAGGGTGCAATGTAACAATGATGAAATGTGCATATTTCCTCTAGTTCTTAAATGCTTTCTCAGTCCCAGTGTCACGATCTGAATTCTGCCTTACAAATTCAGTTAGATCAAAGAATGTGCACTGGTACAGATCAGAACCAGAAACATGAGGAATCCAGGATAGATGATCCCTTGACCAGTAGTGAGAGTTGCGATTCCAGGAGGGTGGAGAGAAGATGGAGTAGGAAGGGGGAACGAATTATAAGGATCTGCATATAACCCCCTCCCTGGAGTATGGACAATGTGAAAGTGGGTGAAAGAACACATCAGACAGTGTTTGATATGACAAAATAATAATAATTTATAAATTATCAAGGGTTCATAAGGGAGGGGGAAGTGGAGAGGGAGTGGAAAAAGAAGCTAACACCAAGGACTTCAGTAGAAAGCAAATGTTTTGAGAATGATGATGGCAACAAATGTACAAATGTATTTTGCATACAATAGATGGATGGATGGATGGTGATGAGTTGTATGAGCCCCCAACAAAATGATTTAAATTTTTTAAAAGTTGAATGCATATAGATAGATAGATAGATGATAGATAGATAGAAAGATAGGTAGATGATAGATAAAGCACACACATATATAGTAGGTATATTTAATAAGTATATATATTAGGCACATAGACATATTACATGCTGTAAATAACAGATATATAATATACATATATTGTAGGTTTCAGGCTATATGTTGAATATATTTAGTAATGTAGGAACAAAAAATGTAATTCATTTACCACCACATTCCCAAAAATGTCAAATATAGAGCAGATTCCATGGTAAATGCTCCAAACAGAACCAATAAACTTACTCTTCACTCATTTCACTTTCTAGTCTGTCGTGCTCTTCAAGCATCACCCTCAGGATTCACTCAAATCTCAATGTATATTTGTCAACTGCCTTGGCTATTGGCATGGAACCCAGGTGGCTCAGTAGGTTAAGCATTGGACAGCTAAAGCTCAAACTACTCCAGGTGAGAAAAATGGGGCAATCTGCTTCCATAAAGATAGTCTTGGAGCTGAGCCCTAGTGGCACAGGGGTTGTGTACGGGCTTGCGGCCCACAGGGTTGAGAGTTCAAATCCAGCAGCAGCTCTCTAGGAGCAAAGCTGGGCTTCCTACTCCCACCAGGGCAGTGGTGTGGGGGGAAAAAAAAGAAGAAAAAAAAAGATGAAGTCTTGGAGACCATATGAAGCAATCCTACCTATCTTCAAGTGTAGCCGTGAGTCAGAATGGACTCATTGTCAGCAATGGGTTCAGGGAGTAGATTGGCTATTCTGATCACTGCCCAAACTATTTCCTCATCCTGCCAGTTTGTCACTTCAGCTAGCTCCTCTTTGCTTTCAATCCTGATCTGTCTCCTAGCTTCATTCTTAGATCTTGTTGTTCCTGAACGTCAGAGGTTTCCAAGTGTTCGGCTCCCACAATGTACCCACTAGTCAGGGCCCACCTAGTCATATTCAAGAGGGAACTCAGATACTTAAGACAGAGTCCATCTTTCTTCATTCTTCTTGATTTGGGTCCTGCACTCTTGGAGAAAGCCCAGGTGATTCCACAGTTAAGTACTGTGCTGCTAACGGGAAGGTCAGCAATGAAAGCCACTGATTGCTCCTTGGGGAAAAGATGTGGCAGTCCTGTCAGCAAAAAGATTGCCTCCTTGGAAATTATGGGGCAGTTCTGCCCTGGTCTGTAGGGTTTTTTTGAGTCAGAAGCGACCCAGCAGCCACCAAGTTTTCCTAGGGGGCAAGGAAAACCCACCTGTCCATCTCCTTTTCTAGTTCCTCTGGCCCGGAGTCTCATTTCCCAAAACTCTCTCAAGTGATAACCACAGCTCCATCCTGACAACGTTCTAAACATCTCTTCTTGTTTCTGGTGCCTCCAGTGAACTGCTCTTTAATTTGGCATTCACTAAGATACTCTTGGAAATTTCTTTTAATTAGTCATATTTAAGTCTTATTTTATGTGAAAATACCCTGAGGTATGACACTGGTTGATTTCCTTTTTATGAGCCAAATTAATCAAATGTCCACTGATTTGATTTGCTTATAGTACTTGGTAAGTCACTATGTTTCAAACCAAGCCCAATCAAAGCCCCATGACTTCAAACCATTCAGATACATGGCAATATTTTTTATTTTTCAACTGTTCTATTCCATTACTTTTTACAATAATTTTAATGAGGGCTCTTAGAGCTCTTATGACAATCCATACGTACATCCATTGCACCCAGCACATTTGTACATATGCTACCTTCATAATTATTGAAACATTTTCTTTCTATTTGAGCCCTTGGTATCAGCTCCTCATTTTTTTAACTCCCTCATAAACCCTTGATAATTTTTTAAATTATAGAACTGTATCTTTATTAACTCTTGATAATGTACATATATATTTTTCATCTCTCACATTGGCTGCTGTCTTCTCTCATTGATCTCTTGTTTGTCCCCTAGGGGGGTGGGGAGGTGGGGGGTCTATGTCCATCACTGTCATCAGTTTCCGCTTTCTACCAGTACTCTTCTGGTATGGCTATTTTCATTATGGGTCCTGAGGGGGTTATCTGTCCTGGATTCCCTGTGTTTCCAGCTCTTATCTGTGCCAGAGTACATGCTCTGTAAGGTAGAATTGGTGTTATAATAGTGGAGGGGAGGAAGCATTAAAGAACTATAGGAAAGTTGTATGTTTCATTAGTGTTATGTTGCCCCCAGACTGTCTTGTGTCTTCTTTGTGACCCTTCTGTAAGGGGATGTCCAACTGTCTACAGATGGGTTATGGGTCTCCACTCTGCCCTCTCCCTGATTCGCATAGAAATGATAGTTTATTCTGGGTCTTTGTCCATTCTTTCCCAAAACAATTAAGAGTAAGAATATCATATTTCATTTGGCAAGTGAAATCCTATAAGAAAATTAGAAATGAGTTTAGAATTTTTAAGTAAATACAAAAGCAAATATTTATATTGGGGTTTAATAAACTCGGCAGGTGTTACTAAATATTTTTAAATTTTCATTCTAAGCTATAGTTTTTATTTTGAAACCTATACTGATGTCCATAATGCATATACAGAAGTGCTAGACCACTGGTGGAAAGGGACCAGACCCTATTTTCATGAATCTCTGTGGAACAAAGACACAGACTAGATAAAATTCTAAATTCAATCAGGTGAAACAGAGACAATAAATAATTCAGGGCAAGTTACTCAATGACCTTGGAAACCCTTCAGGATCGGAGGATGTGGATGATGAAGCAACTCAACCAGTAGGTCAGGTAGCGAGGACGTCTGAATAAGGCTACCAAACCCAAGACAGAAATAGAGGAGCCAAAGAATAAAGTGAAAACCCCAAACCAACTTCAGAAGTGAGAAGATAAAGGTAAATCAACCACAGAGAATAGTGTCTTAGAATGACAAAGACTTTCCTGTGCCCCTGTTTGCAAGAGGGCTTTCCAAGATTCCAGCTTTGGAAAGACTTGGTATTGGGTTAATATCTACTATCTCTTACCCCAAAGAGTCCTTGCAGAAACCTGTGAAAATCTTGAGGCCAAACATTCATACCATGTTACTTTAGTAATAAGAGTTTGTTTTTATTTTTACATTGTGAATTTGCTGCTTAATATATATATATATATATCTATATATATATATATATATATAATTTCATCGTGTCTCCATTGTAAAGATTGATAAGAAAGAAGCAAGATCTGATGGAATCTGGGGCTTTTATTAAAATAAGAACTAGTGGGGAGAATATCAATAAAGTATACCCACAAAACCCACTGCCGTTGTATTGATTTAGATTTAAAGCAACCTTATATAGTGTTACCAAGACTGTACATCTTTGTGGGAACAAACAGCCTCCTCTCTCTCCTGCAGAGCTCCTTGCAGTTTTCAACTGCCAACCTTGTGATTAGCAGCCTAATACCCAGCCCACAGCTCTCACTAGGACTCTTAAGTCAAATAAGCAGTATGACAAAATTACTGTTAATCTAATAAACTTATTAGTAAGCTAAACAAACCCACTAACCATAGTAAAAATCACCAACTGTGTTTCCTCCGACTTGGTTGCTGTTAGGACTTTTCAAGAAAATTGAGGATTTTGACTAATGGCTTACTAATGTAGGAGATTAGAAATTTGAAATTAAAAAAGATAATTGGGCAGTAAGTGTAATTTTAAAAAAACTATTTTAAGGGAAACGTTTCAAAATATATTATCAAATTTTTACAACCAATTAAATACAGGATCTAAGATGTTGATCTTATAAATAGACATGCTTAAACTTGGTCTTGTATGTGTAAGAATTTAAGAAAATAATAAAATGTGAGGGGAAAATGTTTTAAATTTAATAATTATAAGACCATTTCCCTTTTACTGAATATTAAGTTAAAAATTAGAACATAGTAATCAGATTGCAAAGTCAGAAGCAAATGCACACACCCAAAAAAATGAATGCTGAGGCAATATTTAAACTAAAGAGGCAAGCTTTGGCAAATATCTGAAATTTGCCATACAGATGTACCTACAAATTAAAGGAACTCCAATCATCAAAGCCTGATTTTATAGAACCCCTAAATCATCACTTACATTTCCATCTATGAAGTCACAAGTGTCCTGCCTACTTCAGTACATTCTTTGTTCCTTCCTTTAGGTTTGTATAAATACAGTGTTTCTCAGATATGAATTAGAAGTTTATCAATTCTTTGATGTCTGTGGGCTTCAAAGTATACTTCCTAGATAGTATTTCCCAAGCAGGTGTAAAGCACCAAAAGAAATGAAACGGGATAAAAATTACCAAGTCTTTTTTGAGTTATGACAATTATAAAATAAAACTTTCCCCTTTGGCAAGGACATTGCCTGCTAGCATTTTAGTCATTAACATGTTGCATTTCACAGGCCCCCACAAATCTCCATCCTCAATCTTCTTCTTCCTCCAGGAGGATAATTAATCTGCCGTTCCCTTCATTGAAAGGTCACTGGTGCTCTGCAGTTCGGGAGCAGTGAACTAGGCAGTCACCAGTACCAGGGGGTCCACTCCAACTCGTAGGCAATTCCTTGTGGGTCCAAAGAGAACTGTGCTCCAAAATATGGTTAATTGCTGTTATTTTTTTTTGAAGTTGATCACAAGAGCTTTCTTCTGAGGAACATCTAGCTGGCGTAGAACCAACAACATTTTGGCTAGTAGCCAAGGGTTAAGCCATTTATCCCACCTGAGGACTCCATGGTGATGGTAAATGAAATTAGGAAAATGGAGTCTCGCGTTAATAGCATGAACAAAGCACCAAAAGAGATAGAACCAAGGGTCCCACGCACTGCCACTGAGTTTATTCCAACTCAAAGTGATCATCTATGTCGAGTCATATGCCTTTGTACTGAATCGAAAAGAAGTAGTCTGCAGTCTACCATTGCAGGGGGTAGCATGTGAGCAAAGCCAATGATGCTGAAGAAAGAAGCTCAAGCAGCAATGAAAGGGTCAACCAACAACAGGGTTCCAAGAATTGATGGAATACCGACTGGCATGTTTCAAGAAGCAAGTGAAGTCCTGGAAGCGCACACCATGCAAGGAAATTTTGGAAGATGATTATTTGGTCAACTGACTGGAACAAATACATATTTGTATGAATTCCAGGGAAAGGTGACTCAACAGAATGTTCAAATTATAGAGTAATATTACATGCAAGTAAATGTTACATGATGTTACGTTGATATTACATGCAAGCAAAACTTTGCTGAAGACCAAGCAACAAAGGTTGCAGCACTGGATTGACTGGGAGCTGCTAGAAGTTCAGGCCAGATTCAGAAAACAACATGATATCATTGATAATCATATTACTGATATTATTGTTGATATCATATGGATTTTGCATGAAAGCAAGGACTATCAGATGTTTACTTGTTTTCATTGACTGTGCCAAGGCATTTGACTGGCATTAACCAGTTATGAATAACCTTCAGAAGAATGGGAATTTCAGGATACCTCATTGTGTTCACATGCAGAACTTGTACAGGTATCAAAAGACTGTAGTGTGAATGAATCAAGGGAATACGCATGGTTTCAAATCAGGAAATAGGGTTAGGGTTAGAAAAGAAGAAAAATAAATAAAATCAGGAAAGGTATGCATCAGGGCATGTGAAAGTTAGACATTGAATACATAAGGCCAAAGAAGAAAGGATGCCTTTGAATTGTGGTGATGGGGGAGATTATTTAAAGTAGCATGAACGGATGAAAGTACAAACAGCTCTGTACTTGGAAGGCCAGAGTGCGCCTTAGTGGTAAGATTCAGGAGACTCCATCTGACAGACTTTGGATATGATGTCAGGAGAGAAGAATCCTTGGAGAAGGACATCATTGGTCAAATAGTGGGGCAGAAAGGGAGAGGGAGTTTCTCAATGAAATGGACGGGCACAGTGGCGACAGCAATGCACTCAAACATGGGAACAAGGGTAAAGAAGGTACAGGAGCAGGCAGTGTTTTCTTCTGTTGTGCATAATGTTGCTGTGGCTTAGAACTGTGGATGACACCTAACCACAGCATGCCTTTAATAATAGGCAACAAACTAACTAAAATAAGACCAAAACATCACCCTTTTCCTGCTTCATTGCATGACAACACAACTGCGTTAAGCAAATTACACTAGGGATCAGATTTATTATAAGCCACTTGAAGAGGAAGCAAAAACATCCAGTAGAAATATATCACCTAGGCCTAAGAGGAACCCCAGTTTGCCTAATTTTATATTCCTCAAAGAGGAGAATGTGGCCCAAGTGGGAATATCATATATTTGATAGTGAGCTGCTGTGCTTACATTTTTTTACTTATTTTAATTTTAATAAATCATTTTATTAGGGGATCTTACAGCTTTTATAACAATCCATATATCAATTTTTTTGTATTTAAAGATAGTGTTTTTTGGAGTTTTTTTGTTTTAGTTTTGTTTTGGGCTTAAAGATAGTTTTAATTCAATGATTACATTATGTAAATTTTTAAATCATTTTATCGGGGGCTCATACATTGTTTCTCACAATACACAAATACATATATTGTGCGACACTTCTTCACAAGCCTGCAGTTGTCATCGTTCTCTGAACCTCCACTTTTCCCTCTGAGCCCCTGATAGCCTCCCATCCCTTCCCCTCCATCCCTGCTCCCTACTCTCCCACCAACTGTCGATACTCTATAAATTATTGTTTTGTCATAACTTACACTGCCCGATGTCTCCCCTCACCCTCTCCCCTAGTGTCTTTCCCCCCCAGTAGAAGGTTATGTATAGATTTCTTAATGCAGTTTTTCTCCAAAGGCCCTTGCTTATCAGTAGCCTTAAATAAACCAGTTGAATGATAACTTTAACAGGGGCAGGACTGTGTCAAATAATTCTCAACACCTATTGTCCCTCAAGAATTACAAATTGTATTTCTTCTCAGTCTTTATTCCTGTTAGGAGTGTCTTAGTTCTTGAAATGGTCTGAGACTAGCTCAGGCTACTATGAATAGAGATAAGCTTTGTAAAAGGAATTTTTTCAGTTTCAATTTAACAAGCCACCATTTTTAAGCAATTCACATAATTGGAGCTGCTTTCATACTACCACTTTTCAAAAAGCTAACGGACTACCAAAATATAAAGCTAATTTGAAGTCATCAAGTATCACAATACATGGTCAATTTATCTCCATCTAATTTTATTTGTATCTCATTGACCCTCCTTTGAGGAAACATTTGTGTGGCGGTCATGTGCTTACGTTAATTTCATGATTGAGATGTAGGGGTGGTGTCTATCCTGTTAATCTGGAGATAGCCATTGAGTAGTCAATGAGGCCTCTCTGTGGACGTGGCTTTCTCCTGATACATCTGAAAAGTCTCGCAATATTTCTCTTGTGAAGATGAGAATCTATCTTCCCAGTTGTTGGGAGTTAGTCTTAGAGACAATGAATCATGGACAAGACAAGATGGCGGCGTCTGAGGAGCCAGAGGAGAAGCCACATGGCTTAGCCCTGATGGAGCCAGACCTCTGAAGTTGGAGAGGCCACGTGGAGACTCCTGCCAGCAATGAGTTGCTTCTGTCACCACTGGTTGCTGTTGGTGAACCCTGAGCCCTGGAAGTGAGGAGCCATGGGGAGAACCCTGCCAACACTGGGATTCTGCACCCACTGACCTGTGGCTTTGTGAGTCGGAAGGAGACATTATAGACTGGTATCGAGCATATGGGCTAATATCGGACTTATGACTTTGAACTGGATTGGGTTGGAATGCTTTCTCAATGTTCCATTTCTCTTGTATATAAACCTTTTCCTTATATCCATGTGCATGTTTATAAATTTGTTCCTCTAGTCTACCCAGATTAACGCAATTTGCTTTGCCATCCATGGAACAGGTATGACAAACAAGCTTCCACAAGCCAACTTTCTATGTTAGGTAGACATTGCAAAGCAGAAAGCAACTCGGAATTTGATAAGCAAGAAACTATGGACACCTGTCATTTCCCTGCACTATGCTAAGCATTGAGAGGAAATAAGGTTCTGAAAAAGATTACATTATGTCAGTTTACTCATAATTTTATTGCAGCGACTCATAAATCAATTGACAAACAGCACAAAAAGAATTTTTTTTAGCTCTATTGCCTTTAAGTCAGCGGTTCTCAACCTGTGGGTTGCAACCTCTTTTGGAGTTGAACGACCCTTTCACAGGGGTAGCCTAATTCAGAACTATAGCAAAATGACAGTGATGAAGCAGTAATGAAAATAATTTTATGGTTGGGGGGTCACCACAACATGAGAAACTATATTAAAGGGTCGTGGCATTAGGAAGGTTGGGAACCACTGACTTAATTCTAACTCATAGCAACACAATGAGGAAGATAAAATGTGACTAATATAGCCAAGAAATCCTAACACTTACACACACACACACACACACACACACACACGCCTGCTTTGGGAATGTGAAGGAATGCCAAGACTGTGAATTCCATCTTCTCTCTCTTCTTCCAAAAATGGCCCTATACTTTCATTATACACCAGACCTTCAAACTCTTAAGGAAAAATGCTTAGCATTCCAAGGAATTATCCCCACTTCCCCCTTACATCATTGTGTGTCTGGCGTTTTTCTTCATATATGGAGGCAAGAGAATAAAAACTAGAAATAAGGATCATGAACGTCAAATGAAAGAAATATGAAAAAAACAAAGAGCCATACACATTTAAGAGACTACTTGTTGACTGTCTGAGGGCATGAATGCCAGGGGGACATCAGAAGGTTCATTTCCCTACTCGGGAGTGGGGCAGGAACAGAGGTGCACCAACCTCTGCTTGTAACAGAAAACTGACTGGCTGATAGAGTTACAATGTTGATGAAATATTTGTTAGAAAGTAGGCAAAAAAAAAAATTCATCTCACCCATCAGTCATTCTATTTGAGCTGTGTCCAGTAATAGGACAACCAATGCTAAATGGGTAGGCAAAATGATCAAACAGAGTTATCATGCAATCCCTAACCATGTTTTTTTTTCATTTTAATTATTATGGATAATCCTAGTGTACAAGAACAAACAATCAACTCAAATTATTGCATACATAAATGCATTAAAGGACACAATGTTCAATGCATGGCATTTGTTAATAGAACAATGTATCCATATGGAACTTACTCCATGAGATATATTAATGTAAAAACTGTAGCCATTACTAACTCTACTAACTAAAAGACTCCTATCCTGAAAATACATATGTGATATCATATAACCCATTCAAATACCTTTTATATCTATGTGCATAATTTAATAATGGTTTCAGACTAACTCCATAATTTGTTTCAATAGAGGAAGGAATATAAAAAGGACATGGAAGGAGATGCCTGATAATATGAAGAAAGGAGTTTCAAACCTTAAGGGAAAACAAAAGATGAGCAGATAGACAGGTATTGACTGGGGTGAAGGGGAAGAGAGAACACTAAATGAGGGAGAAGGGTGTACGTGGGGGGATAAGGACAAGCCCTTGGGAGCTTTGCTAAACTGATTAAGTTGCTAACTGCAAAAATGATGATCTCATATGTAAACTCCCACCTAATTCACAATAAAAATGTCTTCAAAAAAGAAAAGAAAGGGCTGAGCCCTGGCGGCGTAAGTGGTTGAGTGCGGGACTGGGGCCCGTGGGCTTGGCAGTTCAAATCCAGCAACAGCTCTTAGGAGCAGCACTGTGTAGCGCCCACGACCACCAGTGGGCAGTGATGCTCCCCCCCCCCCAAAAAAGAAAAAAAGTATCAAAAAGTGTCCTTTTCTGATTTACCCCTGGTCTAGAATCTATCCTTACATATCACAGATAATGTTATTCCCATACTAATGTCTTTATAGTGACTTTCCAAAATGCCAACCAGACAGTGATCGTTCTTTATAGGCCAGTTTTTTTTCCAATTATTTTATTGGGGGCTCTTACAAGTCTTATAACATTCAATACATCATTTGTATCAAGCATATTTGTACACATATTGCCATATTCATTTTGAAATATTTTCCTCTTGAGCCCTTGGTATAAGCTCCTCCTTCCCCTTCCCCTTTTTTATTAATGAATCATTTTATTGGGGGCTCATACATCTCCCATCACGATCCATACATACATCAAGTGTATGCAGGTATAGGCCAGTTTTGTTACAAAAAATACACTAAGCTAATCCCAAAAGAATCTCTAACTAAGGCCTTCTTGCACCTATTGTGCAGGCTAGAAAGTTGAGGTTTAGAAGAGGAACATGAGTTGCCCGAGTTCACATGGAACTGAGACATAGTCTGTCATTGTCTACGATGACGTCCCTGGTAGATAGGGTGTCATCTGTTGCTGTGTGACTCCACCCAACCCCCCCACCCCCCTGTTCAGCATTGGATTGTGTGAGCAGGTGCTAAACAACTTTTTCTGTAAAGAGAAAAATGAGGAAACAAGAATGCCAATAAGAAGAGCCTAAATCCCTGTTTTGCTCCAGAGTTTATGAGAGATCTGGGGAAATAGAGGTACATTGTCTCTGAGCCTTAGTGACTGCGTACAAATGAAGCATCACACTGCCAACCCTGCGACGTTCGTGGAGACACATCCAAACAAGGAAGACCTTCAGTCACCTCGAGAGACCACTTTGCCCAAGTCCAGTTGTAATGTATGTGGTCAGAGAGAAGATTTCAGGGAGTTCTTTCTTGCCCCAAACCCCATGCATTTTCCTCTCCTTCCCCCTCACAGCTCAAACTTCATCAGTCCTGAAATTTCCTGCGTAGCAAAAACCAAAGGTAAAATTAAATGCCGAGCAGCTATTGCTGTCATTGTCTTCCACGCCGTCATTTTGCTATTAGCTGTTGGCGGAACAGACCGTGTAGGCTGACGAGATCTGAGAAAGGATGAGGGATGATATGTCAAGGCCGGAGCGCTGCTGCTTGTGCAGAGCGGCTTTGACAGGCGCTGCAGACATCCACATCAGCTCAGAGGAGAGAGCCAGCAAACTACACTGCAACCACCGAGGGGAGCCAAGCAGGGGGGAGATCAGCATAATCAGCCTGCCAATTACCTTCCTCCTTGCCCAACCCCACCCCGCAAACAAAAACCCCCTCATGGTTTAACAGTGGCAGAAACTGCAGCAGTGTTTGTGATTCCAGGTTGAAATCCAATATCCCTTTCAAAATGTGAGGCTGGGTGTGAAAGCAAACCCTGGCTCTGCCCCTGACTGGCTCCAGAGCCCCAGTATTCTGTCAGGCCAGCAGCTCTGCAGCAGCGTCCTGTCTTCAAGAAACCGGCTTGGCGTTTCTGATTTCCCTGTAAGTCCATGCTAAGACAATTGAAAGGAGGAACACACCCAAATGGAAAGAGAAGGAGAGAAATTGTGAGGCAGGACCTGTGAGTTCAAGCCCACGCTTGTAGAAAGTTGAGCCTATCCAAATGAGATTGCTGGGAGTAAGATTCCACTTGATGGTAGAAGATTTGGCTTTTGTTTATGAGCCGTGAGCTAAGCAGTATTCTATTCTTCCTCTTGCCTGAATTCTTGCACCTATTACCCAAAATTCCCTCAACATTTCCCTACACACAAACCCATGAATAGTGCCATCATATCTTTGGCACAGCATCAGTTTTGGTATCACAGCAATATGTACCTGGAATGGGCATGTCTTACTAAGAAACCTTGAGCCCTCAAGCTTTTATACAGTTGGTAGATTAGGTAAGGAGTTAGGTAGATGGTAGATGGATGGATAGATGATGATGATGATGATGATGATGAAGATAAATAGATAGATAGATGATGATGATGATAGATAGATAGATAGATAGATAGATAGATAGATAGATAGATAGATAGATAGATGATGGATAGATAAATTCACTACCATGAAGCAAGATGAAGCTTTCTACTCCAAAAAGAGTTTCAGTCTCACAAGCCCATGGGGGCAGGTCTATTCTACCCGATAGGGTCTCAGAGTAGAAACAGACTCCATGGAAGTAAGTGTCTAAAATTATCACCATAAGTTAATTTCAACTCATAGGAACCCTACAGAAGAGAGAACTACTTCCAAAGCTTTCTGAGACTGAATTTTCATGGCAGCAATGAGTCTCCTTTTTCTTCCATGGAGCAGCTGGGTGTGAGATCCCAGTCTTGTTAAAAGCCCAGCTCTTTACTCACTGTGTCACCAGAGGGCCTTTGACATATGAGCATGGACCATTCGTTTGTGATGTTTGTTTGTTGAGTATGTATCATTTGTCGTTGTTGTTATTGACAATATTCACAGCAGAACATACATCAATTCAACAATTTCTGCTTGTTCCAGTGACACTGGTTCCATTCTTTGGGCTGTTCAACCATTCTCACTCTCATCTTAGTTTGCTTTCCCATTAACAAAAACTCATTGCCCTCATATATCCTACCTAATTTTTCCAGTTGATCTTATCAACTTTATTTCGCATAGATAACCCTTAAATGAGCACAATGCTCAATAGTAAAGTCAGACTTTGTTTGGTTTCAAAAACACCTCAAGGATGTTTCTTGGTTTGAGATTTAAAGATTATCTCAGGGCCGTATTTTCAGATGGTTATCTAGATCCATGGTTCTAAAAGATCAGGATTCAAAAGGAATTTGAAATTCTGTTTGCTGTTTTCACCATGTGATCAAGCTTCATATATATAAGCTTGGTTCAAAATGCTCATTAATAAGAGGCAGACAGGTGAGACTGTTGTTCATGAGGGCAATAGCACACATACCATTTCCTTTTCCTATGCTTGGCTCTCCTTCTTCCTCTGTTGCTCCAGGACAATAGAGACCAATGGCTTCGACATTCCCTTGCGAGTTTTTGAAGTCCTAGATACGACACAGTAAACTAAAAAACATAATAGAGATAAATATATTTTATACCAATTAACTGATAGGTTTCATACAACCATAACCTGAACAAACAAAAATAATCAGTCTAATGTCCATTAACTCTTTCAGATGGAGCATCCAGGAGTACAATAAGCAAAGGAAAGAATAAAATTTTCAGGTTGGTGAGTTAGTATAGCCAGGAATTAAAGGAAAATAGATGAAGGATAAAAAGCACATGATAAACTGACAGCAAAAGACAAGAACAAAGCTCCAAGAAGTGATGGAATACCAATTGCTGTTTCAACAAGCTGACTAAACACTCTTCTATGCTAAGAAATTGGAAGATAGCTACTTGGCTAACTAACAGGAAGAGATCCATATTTGTAACCATTTCAAAGAACAAAGAACGGTGACCCAACAGAAAGCTCAACTTGTAGAACAATGTGGTACTTATATAATCCTTTGTCGATTTGAGAAGATAGAGAGTGAAGGGATGGAGTCTAGTCTTTCAATCAGGCCATAGTCAGTGAGGTCTCTGTGTAGGCAAAACCTTCTCCTAAGTATTCTGGGAACTTCAGTATTCCTCCCTGAAGGCAGGAGACTCTCTATCTATCTATCTATCTATCTATCTATCTATCTATCTCTCATGGAGTCAAACCTCTGGAGCCAGAAAAGTCACATGAAGACCCCTGAGCCAACACAGACATGCTCCTACTACCACTGGATCCACAAGACTTCCCACTCATTGGCCTGTGATCTTCCTGCATTCAGTGTCATTGCCCATGTTTAAAGAGTCTGAAAAAAAAAGAGAAAAAAGGGTCTGAAGAAGACTTTATAGATTTGTATTGGGCATATGGGCTTACATCAGACTTATGGACTTGATATAGATTGGACTGGGCTGGGATGTTTTTTTCAATATTGCACTGCTCTTGTATATAAAACTCTTTCTTATACACATATGGACATCTATGAATTTGTTTCTCTTGTCTACCCATATTAACACAAACAATATCATTAATATCACTTGTAAGTAAAATTTTGCTAAAGATCACCCAACAATGGTTGCAGAAATGTGTTAATAAGGAAATAAAAAAAATAAGGAACTAAAAAGACTTTGGCCAGATTCAGAAGAGGATATGGAACAAGGAGTATCATTGCCAAAATCAGATTGATTTTAGCTGAAAATAGAGAATACCAGAAAGATGTTTACTTGTGTTTTATTGAACATGCCAAGGCATTCATCTATATGGATAATAACAAACAATGGATAGCCTTGAGAAGGGTGGGGATTTATAACATTTCATTATGTTCATGCAGAAGGTGTACCTGAATTACGAGGAAGTTTTGTGAATAGATCAAGGAAATGCTTCATGGTTTAAAATCAAGAAAGGCATGAATAACCATTTTACCCCTTCACAGTACTTGTCCAAACTGTATTGAACAAGCAAATCAAGTAATTAGAGAAATTAGATTATATGAAGAAGAATGTGGCATCAGGATTGGAGGCAAGCTTATTAACCACCTGGGATATGCAGATGGTCCAAACTTGCTTGCTAAAAATGAGGATGATTCGAAGTATTTGCTGGTGAAGTTCAAGAATGGTTTTCACCCTTCAATGTGGATTGCAACTCACTGTAAAGCAAACCCAACTTCTCACAACTGGAGCAATTGGTAACATTAATCATAAATGGAGAAAATATTCAAGTTGTCAAGAATTTCATCTTGCTTGGATCCAAAATCAATGCTCATCGAAATAGCAGTCATGAGATCAAGTGACACATTCTCACTATCATCAAGTTGATGTCAACTCATAGTGACATAGAATGACACATTGCATTGAGTAAATCTGCTACAGAAAACTTCTTTAAAATGTTGAAAAGCAAAAGTGCTACTTTGAGGATTGAGGTGAACCTGACCCAGACCATGGCATTTTCAGTTGTCTCATATGCATGTGAAAGTTGGACACTGAATAAAGAAACCCCAGGCTGAGCCCCATGGCATAGTGTTTGAGTGTGGGACTGTGGCCCACAGGCTTGGTGGTTCAAATCCAGCAGCAGCTCTCCAGAAGCAAAACTGGGTAGCTCCCACAACCACCAGAGGGCAATGATGCCAAAAAGAAAGCAAAGAAAGAAACCCAAAGAACGGGTGTTTTTTAATTATGGTGCTAGAAAAACATATTGAAAATACCAGACTGCTGATGGAGCAAACAAATCTTCCTTTGAAGAAGTATAGCCAGAATGTTCTTTGGAGGCAAGGATGGGAGGTCACTGCCTTACATACTTTGGACATGTAAACAAAGACTAGTCCCTGAAGAAGGACCTCATGCTTCGTAAAGTACAGGAAAAAGGAAGAGGAGAAGGGATGGATTGACACAGAGGCGGCAACAATGGGCTGAAATACGAGGACACTTGTGAAGCTGGCATAGGATTGGGTGGTGGTTCACTCGGTTGTATATAGAATTGCTAAGGGTTGGGGCTGACTCTACAGCACCAACAGCAAGTAACCAAATGTTTAATGCAACTTTTTACTTTCTGTATAGAGGTGTTACCTCACTGACCTATATAAGAAATTGGTTTTTTTTGCTAAGCCATTGCTGTTAGGTGCCATCAAGTATACATCAGGCCCCTATCAAATTCGTATAAGAGATGTAGTTGTCGCTAGGCAACCCTGAGTTGGTTCTGAATCATGGGGACGCTATGTACAACAGAAACTATGTACAATCAAACACTACCCAGTGCTGCATCATCCTCAGAATTGCTATTTTGTTTGACCTCATTCTGACAGTCACTGTGTCAATCCATCTATTTGAGGGTCTTTTGTTGTTGTCGTTGCTGTTGTTCACTGACCCTCGACTACTTTCTTACTAATGTCCTTCTCCAGAGACTGGTCTCTCCTGTAACATGTCTATAGTGTATGAGGCAAAGTCTCATCTATTCTAGGTGCACTTTCAGGATAGATGTGTTTGTTCTGCTGGTAGCCTATGGTACTTTCAATATCCCTCTCCAGCGCCATAGTTTAAATGCATCAGTTTTCTTCAGTCTTCCTTCATTGCTTCACTTTCACATGCATATAAGGTGATTGAAAGTATCACAGCTTTGGTCTTTAGTCTTCTGTCTATATTCTTCGGTCACATTAGTCTTTGAAATGACATCTTTGTTTTCAGCACTTTTTCTCCTCCCTCCCTTTTTTTATAAATCATTTTATTGGGGAGCTCTTTCAAATCTTATGCCAATCCATCACTCAGTTGTATTAAGCACACTTGTACATATGTTGCCATCAACAGTTACAAAATATTTTCTTTCTACTTGAGTCCTTGGTATCAGCTCCTCTTTTATGCCCTGTCTCCCGCACCCTCTCACCCTTATGAATCCTTGATCAATTATATATTGCTATTGTCATTTCCTATCTTATTCTGTCTATTGTCTCCCTTCATGCACATTCCTGTTATTTGTCCCCCTAGGGGTGAGCTATATATTCAAACTTGGGGTACATTCTCCTTTTCTCCCCTTCCTCCACTCCCACCACCCTCATAATCCCCTACCCTGGGGATATTGCTACTCCCATTACTTTTCCTGAGGGTTTTATATGTCCTGAATTCCATGAGTTCTTATCTGTGCCATTGTGTGTACTATGGTCTAGCCAGACTTGTAAGATAGAACTTGGTCATGGTAGTGGGGTAGAGGAAGCATTCAGGAATGAGAGGAAGGATGTGTTTCATCAGTGCCATACTTCACTGTGATTGAATTGTCCCTTTCTTATGACCCTTCTGTGGGGGGGATGTCCAATTGTTCACAGATGGTCTTTGGGGCATCTCCATTCCAACCCACCCACCCCCCTCATTACACATTGATAGAATTATTTTTGAATCTTTTGGTACCCGATACTGATTCCATTATTACCTGATGATCACACAGGCTGGTATGCTTCATCCATGTAGTCTTATTTGCTTTCCTTCTAGATTACTGCTTGTTTAACTTCAATTTTTTTAAACTCTAGACACTATATCTTTTGATAGTTGGGTACCATCCACTTTCTTCACATTTGCTTAAGCACTCATTTTGTCTTCAGTGATGGTCTCCAGATGATGAGTATCAAAGAGTGTCAGGTTATCAGAGCAAAGTGTTCTTGTACTCAGGGAGATATTTCAGCACTTTAAATACATATTGAATTTCTGGCCACTTCTATGTACTGCTATAACTCTTTTTATAATTACCTTCAGCAAAAAATTGCACATAAATATCATATTTATGATATTATTTTATCTTCCCCTTTTATCTGTTTGACTGCTTCTTGCCCTATGCCCAGGTTCTGTATGAGCACAATGAAATGTTCTGGATTTCCTATTATTCTCATATTGTTACCCAGAGTTTGTTATAATCCACACAATCAAATGCTAAGTCGTACTCACTAAAACACAAGTAAAAATATATCTGGTATTCTCAGCTTGGAGTCAAGATGCAACTGAAATCATCATTCATATACTTCACTCCACATTCTCTTCTGAATCCAACTTGAATTTCTGGAAACTTCCTCTCAGTGTACTACTGTAACCTTTGTTAAATTATCTTCAGCAAAATTTTATTTGCATGCATGTCATCATAGTGATACTGTTTGATCATTTCTACATTCTGTTGGTTCATGTTTCTTTGAAATGGCAAAATATGGTTTCTTCCAATTGATTGGCAAGATATCTATGTTCCAAATTTTCTGGCATAAACACCACTGAACTTAGTTCTTCAAACATTTCAATTAGAAGTCCATCAATTCCTGGAATCTTGTCTGTTACCAGTGTTTTCAATAGATTTATTTATATTATGGACCTTTTGGAATTTTCTTTAAACAGCATTACTTTTTCATCAAATGGCATCTCTGAAAATGATTAAACATCAGCCTATCTTTGGAGGGGAGGGGTGACAGTGACTCATACACTATTCATTCCATCTTTTTGTTGCTTCCTGTGTCTTGGAACATTTTACCTATAAAATCTTTTAATATTTTAATGCATGACTTTTATTCTTCGGTTCTTTCAACTTGAATTATGCTGAGCATATTTTTTTACTTTCAGTTTTCTAACTCCATGTCTCTGCTTCTCTGATTCTAAGATTTACCAGCAGCCCTTTTGCATCTTGGCTTCAGCTTTTTTACTCCATCTTTCCTTCCTTTTAGTTTAGTTGCTTTATATTCAAAAGCAAGTTTCAAGGTCTTTTCTGATATTCATTTTGGTCTTTTTCCCCCTTTCCTGTCTTTTTCATGACCTTTAGCTTCCTTCGAGGAAGCACTGGCACACTCGTTCAAGGAGCCGTGGTGGAACTGCGGAATGAACATTGGGCTTGTAATCACAAGGGTGGTGGTTCAGGAGATCCACTGGAGAAAGAAGGGGCTGTCTGCTTCCTCAAAGATTTACCATCTTAGAAACCCTGTAATAGTAACCACTATGAGTCAGAATCCACTCAGTGGGATTGCTTTCTTCGGGTGTGATGTCCTTATGCCATCCCACAATGCTTTTGCTCATTACTGTCCAGTGCATCAAATCTATTCTTAGGACAGTCTCTCAATTCAAGTGGAATATATTCAAGGTAAATTGTCACTTTAGTGGATTTGTTCTCATATTCTCTAGCATTAACTCAGACTTGCATATGAGACATTGAAAATCTATTCCTGGTCTTGTTCTGCTTGATGGTGAAGTTCTCCAACATTTCTTTTCAAAAACGCACTAGATTAATTTCCTGTATTTTTATACAAATTGTATATAATAGACCAAAAGGTATTTGTAAAAATTAAATCGTTGGTCTTGCAAAATTGTATCATGCAATCACTAGCACCGTTTCTATTACCAAGGCTATTTAATGCAAATACTGGTCCTTCCTACTTGCAATTTTTCCATTCCAATCACCAAAACATTTGGGGGGAAATCCCATTGTCTTTTAATTCCATTTTTCCTCCCCTCCTCCCCTTACCTTCCCCTTATCATCCTGGTATTATTACTCACATTTCTGTACCTGAGGGGCTTATCTGAACTGGATTCCATGTGTTCTGAGCTCTTATCTATGCCTGTGTACATGCACCAGCCTAGATCTCAGTGAAAGGCTGGATTGGAGTCATGATAGTTGGGGATGAGGAAGCCTCAGGGAACCAGAAGGATGTTGTGTGTTTCACTGGTGCTTCATCCTGGTTGACTCATCCTTTCCTTGCAACCCTTCTGTAAGGATATGCCCCATTGTCTACAGATGGATTTTGTGACCCACAGTCTTGAACCACATAGCACTTACTCATTTCTACAACTGTGTGAGTCACTTGATAGGAAATCTAGAAAATATGAATATATATGAAGCCTTATATTTTAGTTTTGCTGGAAATTTAGATTTAGACTTAAGTATAGTTATTTTTACTTTCTTCATACACTTAACACAATCCCCTATGGCTTTGGCAGATATGTGGAATAGGGTGGCCTGGTCCTGAAACCTTCATTACTTTATCCCACAAATTCCCACCCCATTTCCTATATATTGACTTATATGGTATAATGCACAAGGAAGAAGTCTATTGTGAGACAGATTCCTTTTATGTGACTTCTTGTGTGTCAGTGATGCAATCACTTAGTCCCAACCCGATTTCAGTTAAGACTAATGGTCTCTACTAGCAGATAGGTTTTCAGTCAGATGGTCTACTTGGTTTTCTTTGTGCAACATTTGCTCTTATTCAGCCTTAGGCATTTCTCCTTTTATTTTCTCAGCAGTACCTACCCCAATTGCTCACCCTAATGATGATAAAGTTACTGTCATGACTTTCTCGGCACATCTAGAAACATTTTTTTTCTGTGAGTCTGGCATGCTTTTGTACATTCTGTTTGAACGAGGTAGAGCTGGGATTGAGTCAAATGACCCATAATTTGATATGATCCACACAGTTGAATAGCTTTGTATGTCCAATAAAATGCCTGAAAATTTCTTTCGGGTTCTCCCTACTTTTAGCCAGGATCTATCAGATGCCAGCTATGATATCCCTCATTCCACCTATTCTTCTAGATCTGGTAAGAATTTATGGCAATTGCCTGTCGATACTGTACAACAACCATTGTGAATTATTTTCAGCATATTTTACTTGCATGCTGTATGAAAAATACTGTTTGAAGTTTTCTGTATTACGTTTTTACATTACGGTAATTTGGTACCATTGTGGTAATTTTTCCTTTGGCATGGACACAACCACAGATTTCTAGTTGGTTGGCAGCTTGTCTTCCAAGTTTTTTGGCATAGATGAGTCAGAACTCCCAGCATCACATCTTCTTATTAAACATCTCAACTGGCATTTCTTTCATTGAACACTAAGGTGTGCCTGATTCAACACTCAGTCATCTTATATATTTGTAAAGGTTGGACAATGAATAAGGATGATCAAAGAAGAAATGATGCCTTGAATTATGATATCAGAAAATAATATATTGACTAGATACCATAGACTGACAACAAAACAAGCATGCCTATCTTGAATAAACTGTAGCCAATTACTCCTTAGAATCAAGATATCAAGACTTCATCTCACATACTTTGGACATGTTCTGAGGAAAGCCTCGTCCATTGGGGAAGGACCTCATACTTGGAAAAGTACAAGGTCAGCATAAAAGCAAAAGACCTTTTACAAAATAGTTTGGCAGAGGGAATACAACAGAGAGCTAAGCATAAGGAAAAAACACAACAATTTTTAAAATAAACCTTGATAATTTAATTCATCTCAGGGTGGTGGGGGGGCATCAAAAAGTTCATGGAAAAAAATTGAATTAAAAAGACAACAGGAGGGCTGAGCCCCGGTGGCATAGTGGTTGTGCGCGGGACCGCGGCCCACTGGGACGGAGGTTCGATTCCAGCAGTGGGGCTGGGCCTCCTACTCCCACCATAGGAGAGCAGTGATGCCCAAAAAAAAAAAAAGACAACGGGATTGTTCCACAAATGCTTTGAAGAATACATATGAAGTTGTATCCAAAAAAAAAGAATTGTTTTCAAAGTCTTGCATTTAATATTTTTTTTAAAAAAACTAACTCTATCACCTTCAAAGTGTTCTCCATTACATTTAATACATTTGTTAAATCCTCCATCGCTGGAAACATGTTTCAAATGCATCTCTTTAGGTGGCTGCTAACACCTCCCTCATTTTTTCTCTTCACCTCTTCAACATCATCAAATCTCTGTCCTTTCAAGCCCCTCTTCATTCACAAAACAGAAAGAGGTCACAGGAATGAGGTCAGTTGAGTACAGTGCAAAGGACAAGAGCGGCATGCCGCTTTTTGCCAGAAGCTGGCGTACTTTGATGGCTACATGAATAAGTGAACTGTCATGGTAAAAAATACAGTGTCCTATCTGCCACATATCAGACCTTTTTTGTCACACATTCTTACGCAACTTTTTCATGCCCTCTAAATAGAAAGCTTGATTAACAGTCTGATCTGGTGGAAGTTCCAACAAGATGGTGCCTAGGTAAGCAGCCCACATTGGGAGCTTCATGATGATAAGTGAACCTGGTGTCCAGGATGAGTGTGGGGATGTGGGTAAGTGAAAAGACTCCCACAACAGCTCAGAATACAACCTCAGCCCCATAGGTGATCTTTCCCTACACCTAGTCTCACTCCAGAGCCCTAGGGATCAGGGACCTATTCCTGTGAATCCCCAGTCTGTGCTGGCCACATTACTTCAAACCCCACTGTGGGCACCACCCGTTAATTGGCCCATCTTAGCCTGATCACTGCACCTGGAGCTAGCCAGCTGCCATACTGAGTTCCCCACAACCACCGCTGGACACCCACACAGTAACTGTCCACCTATAGCAGTCTCCACCGTGAGCTGCTCCCTCTTCCTGAGATTCCCTTCTCCCTACTGCCAGCAGGTCCTGACACTGAGCACAGGCCCCTCCCACCACTTACCTGAAGTCCCAGCAGCTGAAACTAAACCCTACAGTCCACCTACAGTGTTTAAACACCTGTGGCTGTGGGGGCTCTCCCTACCATTGCCTGACACCCCCTCACCCATGCAACAGTGACCACTATTTTCCTCCTGCCACCCTGCAGCAATGGTGGCCTGTCCCACACAGACACAGTGCCAAATAGCAATAACAGCTAAGCCCACTGCTGCCCAATGCCTGTATCCTGTGGCAGTGGGGCCATTCCAACTATTACCCAGGCCCTGCAACAACTGGGCCCCCCTGCCCAGATCTACCTAGAACTTCCACCCACCACAGGGAGGCTTTCTCCATGGTATCCCAGCACCTGCACCAGCAGCAGTAAGGCTATCCTCGCCTTAGCTCAGCACCCCTCCCATGGCAACATAGCCACTCACACAATTGTCAGATACCCCCTTACACAAAGCTATATTCTCTGCACAGAACTGCCCTACATGTATTCCCTAATAAACCCATCAGAACTGCTGGCCAAATAGGGATTCATCACTGTGTAAGGAGAACAAAATTCTAGTCAGATAAAGAAGCAGCCAGGTACCCAGCACAGTTGACTATAGGCAGCCTGTAGAAGCAAGCATACCAGCCTCAAAAAGAGAGAGCCCAGGGATCTTTGACTATCTGAAAATGTGCCAGCTGCTTCCAAAATGACAAGTTTACAGTGATCCCCACAACAACCTCAACAGTAAAACAGGAGAAACATGCATTGTCAGAGGAATCCTCAATTTAGAAACGTGCATAGAACAAGTAGAAATTGAGCTACCACAAAAAGAAATCTTCAGAATACTGTTTGGAACCATAGAGGATATGAGAGAAGCATTACAGATGAAATGATAGAGGAGATAAAGACCACACCCCAAAGGGAAATGCAAGAGTTAGGGAACAAGGCAAGAAAAGCAAATAACAAAGTAGCTGGTTTTAAGAACAGATTAGAGGAAGCTGAGAGAGAAAGAAGAAGCTGAGAATCAGTGACCTTCAGGATAACCAGGCAGACTTCAATAGATAGGAATGACCGTCAAACAAAATAATCGAAGAAGCCAAAGAAAATATGAGGACAAAGTCAGACGCTATGAAGAGGAACAACATTAAAATAATTGGACTATCAGAACAAGAAACAACAAAGAGGTCAACAGCAAAAATAGCAAGGAAATTCCTAGAGGAAAATTTCCCCATCTTGATGAATGAGAATCAGGCTACTGTCCAGGAAGCAGATGGGATACCAGCTAGACTGAAGTCAAGAAGAACTAGCCAAGCATATTCAACTTTAAGGAAAAGGGGAAAATTATGATAGCAGCTAAGAAGAAACAGGCAATCACTTATAAAGGTACCCAAAGAAGAATATGCTGACTTATCAACAGACCCCACGAAGAAGAGGAAAGACTGAAGTAACATTTTCCCATGAAGTGAAAGAAAACAATGCCAACCCAAGCATCCTCTATCAACCCAAATTATATACCCAGGTAGATGGAGAAGTAGGAGTCTCCCCAGACAAGGAAAAACTTAAAGAATACGTTAAAATAAACACAGCTCTACAAAAGAAATCCTAGCCCACCTAGTGTGATCAGAAGAATAACACTCACCAAGCACAAACAGGAGACCACCACAAAGAGCAACTCCATCCAGAGGTCAGCACACTAAAAACAGCTCCAAAACAGCATTGGCTCAATGGTGAAAAGAAGGCAAGAGTGAACCACACATTCACTCACGCAATTGATGAGTAAGAAGGGAGGTAGGAAAACACTCAATACAAAAAGCAGCAGATGCTATTACAGAGTCCACTGGTGGATGTTAACTCTGAATATCAATGAACTGAACCCGCCCACTAAAAGACAGAGACTTTCAGACTGGCTTAGAAAATACAACCCATCGATATGCTGCCTATAAGAAACACACCTCAAGTTTGTATACAGAAATAGGCTGAGAATCAAAAGCTGGAGAAAAAATATACCAAGCAAATAGCAATTTAAAAAAAAACAGGGGTTGCAATCCCAACATCTGACAAAATGTACTTCAAAATGCAACCCATAACAAGAGATAAGGAGATGCAATACATAATACTCAAGAGATCAGTAGACCAACCATCAGTGAGCATAGTAGACATTTACCCACCCAATGAGAGACCCATGAAATTCATCAAACACTCCAAAAAATGGAAAAAGAAATCACAGGCTCAACAATCATTGATGACTTTAATACAAGACTGTCTGAGAAAGATCAAAAGGAAAAACGCTTAACAGGAAACTACAGAGCTAAACTCTGCAATTCAGCCACCCTAATCCAAAAAAATAACATTCTTTTCCATCACACATGACACATACTCAAAGATAGACCATATGCTGGGACACCAGTTAAGCCTCTGTAAATTTAAGCATATAGAGGTCACTCAGACTTCCCTATGCCATCAGGCTGAAATCAGCAATGGGAGGATTAAGAAAACAAAGACCAACAACTGGAGGATGAATACCTCTCTACTGTAAAATGAGTGGGTATGGACCCAGATCAGACACAAAATCAGGAAGCTTTCAGAAAACCAATGAGAATAAGATATGATGTACTAAAACCTTTAGAATGCAGCAAAAGCAGTTATCAGAGGAAATTTGACAGTGATAATGCATACATGGAAAAGGGAAAGAGACTTATGATTGATACGCTGTCACAAAACTTCCAGCAATTAGTGCAATCAACAGGACAATCCTACTAATAGCAAAAGAAAAGAAATAATAAAAATTAGGGCAGACATAAATGAGTA
>PVJH01013266.1:0-61140 GCA_004026705.1 Nesogale talazaci
GTAAGAGAAGCGAGCCTATCCCATTTCTAAAACTTTGTGCCTTTCATGTGCTCTCCTTCCAAATGTCTCTGGCAACTGCTGTGTCTGGACTCAGCCCAGATATCCTGGCAGGAGACAGAAATGCACACATCTTTCAGCCTGGGCGCAGAACATGCCTTCTTCCGCTCAGAGAGAATTGCTGCTTGAGATATCAAATTTTACAGATCGTGGTTTTGGAGAACAAAATGTCACCCAAAAGGTAAGGGGGAAATTACTCACTTCTGGAGAGATGAAAATGTCAAGACAGATGGGTCAGATTCTATTCAGAATTCCTGGGCAGGTACCACAGAGCCAGGGAATTCAATACCTTCTCCTCCCCAACTTTTTTCAAAGCAGTATTGATTTGGAAGTTGGCAAACACCCATCTCTTGGATGTCTCTCACCTCTGACATTCTCTCTGGCTTTGCCTGGATAACTCTCATACAACCTTTAGCCTAAATGTCACTCCCCAGAAACCCTCCCTGGAATTAAGAGTGGGTTATAAAATGACTGACCACATTATCTTTCAGTGATTGTTTTACTTGTCTTGTGTTCCCGCTCTGCTTTCCTGGCTGTTTCTAAGTGTAAGGTACCAAAACTGTCTGGTGGCACCCCTCGGTGGTGGTTGTCCTTACGTGCCATTGAGTCAGCAGTGACTCATACTGACCCAATACACAACAGAACTAAACACTTCTTGGGACCGTGCCAGCCTCGCGATTGTTCTTACATTTGAGCCGATGGATGCAGCTATTTTAACCCATCTTGTCAAAGGTCTTCCTCTTTTTTCACTGATTTACTATTTTGCCAAGCTGATGTCTTTCCCAGGAACAGGTGTCCTCTGACCACATGCCCCAAACATGCAAGGTAAACTCTGACCATTCTTGCCTCTAAAGAGCATTCTGGCTGTACTTCCTCCAGGACAGATTTATTTGGGCTTTTAGCAGTCCAAAGTACTTTCAGTATTCTTTGCCAAGTGGCATATTCAAATGAATTGATTTCTCTTTGGTCTTCCCTATTCAACAATGGTGGCAAACCTAAATATATCTGAACAGAAATGTGCTCCATACAGTTTTCAGTGAAAGAATTTTTTTGGATGGATGTAGATAATCAGACCTTTCTTCTAAGGTGTCTCTAAAAAACAAGCAAGCAAACTCCCTACCACTGAGTGAATTCCAGCTCATAGAGACCCTTGAGGGCAGGACAAAATTTCCATTGTGCGTTTCCAAGATTATCACTCTTTTTGCAAATAGAAAGCCTCATTTTTCTACCGTGGAGCATCTGATGGTTTTGAGCTGTGGACTTTGTAACTCACTGAATCACCAGAACTCCTAAGCTGTTTCTGAGTGGAATCAAACCATCAACCTTTGAACAGCAATAACTGCTTTAATGATTTGCAGCACCTTTGCACCTTACACAGCTGTTGGAAAATAGGTTGAAAACAAACTTATCAAACAAGGAAACTTTCATGAGTTGATTCACTTGTGGCAACATCATGTCTTTCAGATTGGAACTGCATTCCATTAGATTTTCAAGGCTTCACATTTTTGGAAGCAAATAGCCAGGCCTCTGGGTAACTTTGAATTGCCAGTCTTTCAGTCAGTAGTCAAACACGTAACTGATTACACCACCTAGAGACTTGTGGTGACTAGAAAGTGCTTAGGATACATGGGTAACGGAATGAATTAACTGTGGGGCCTACAGTTTTTCAACCTCCCCATTTTAAGGCTTTGCCAGCTAAACTATCCTGATGTTTTAAAGGCTCCATCTTTACAAAATTCAAATGGCAGGGCTACAAGAGTCCATACAATATTAAGCCAGTGATTTTCTTTGTGGAGAATGCTTCCTTATGGAAGAAGAAATTCTCTATTTCTGTGTGTAAGTAGGATGGGAGAAATTATGTGTCCTTTAAATATGTTTTTAATTGAAGGAAGAAGGGACAGTAAAACCACAACTGTTCTCTAGTCATAAAGTGACCACACGTCCCGCTTTTGGAGGGACAGTCCTGATTTTAAATAATTTTTCCCGTATCCCGCGACATTTTAAAAAAGCCCTGATTTTTGGAAAGAATTCATGACAACCTAGGAGGGAACAATGAGAGAACAGAAGGGAATATATACCTTCTTACCATCCCACCCCTTCCACCTGCTGGACAATGGTGTCCTGCTTTACCAATGTTAAAGTCTGGTAACTTTTCTAGGATCATAGGGACAAGAGTCAACAATCCAAAAATTAGGACTTTAGCTATGAGCCCATCAACATAGCACCCTTTCCCACCAAGGTAGCCAAGTCACAATAGCAGAACTGGAGCATTGTGAATGTTCCTGTCCCTGCCCTTATCTATGTTTCGGGCATTTGGAGTACTTTAGTAGTGTCCTTGTGGCAGAAAGACGGGGCATCCTACATTCATAAAGAATTATAGTTTAGAAAGTCACAGGGGCTATTCTACCCTGTTCATGGCAGTGAGAGTATCAGAGAATAAGAGAGTGAGTGAGTCAGTGAGTCAGTGAGTTAGTGAGTGAGTGAGTGAGTGAGTATCCTGGTATGAATGACTTCAATAGTTTCAATAGACCCCGGCTAGGCCACCTCACTCCCTGTAGAAAACAGAAGGTTGGTATGATTCCTTCAATAATCCTTTCATACCTGCCCACCAACCATTAACAGAAGCAATACCTTTTGCCCTTCTCTGAGCCTTTGGATAAAATAAACTGATGTCCTTCAGATTGGCTCCTAGACATTTTCCCCAGTCTCTCAGCATCTTGAGCCCAGACAATTGGTGAGACAGCCAGATGATTGAAAAATCAAGTTCTGGTGACCACAAGATCAGCAGTTTAAAACCATCAGCTCTCTCACTAAGCCCCAAGGATTATATTCCTGCTCAGAACAGCCAATGCAGACAGGACCCTAAAATCACCCTCAGTGCAAGACATAATGTCTCTAACAGACCCAGAGCACCTCCACAAACAACACTGGATGCACAGTGTGGGGATTGTGCCCCATCTGACCCCACTACATGTGGGCAAAACACTGAGGGCGTGCAACAGAGCAACAAAGGAAGCAAAGTAATAAAATCCCTTGGATATACCAAAAATAGATTTTGGGGGCATGGTGTGGCACCCCATCAAACTCAACTGGAAAACACTCCTAAAGTTAAAAAAAAACCTGAAACTGTTTATAGCAGTGGTTCTCAACTTTCCTAATTCTGCAATCCTTTAATACAGTTCCTCATGTTGTGGTGACACCCCCAGCCATAAAATTATTTTGTTGCTACTTTATAATTGCAATTTTGCTACTGTTATGAATCACATGACTCCTGTTTAACCCCCAAAGGGGTTGCAAGGCACAGGTTGATAACCACTGATGTTTTATAGGTTTTTCTTTTTTGATGTTTTTTTCTTTTGTTGTTTTATTTTGCTCTGTCTTGTTTCTGTGTTTATTATTGTCTCTGCTTGTCTACCTAGATAAGATAAGTGGAATAAATAATCCAGAGGAAAAAACAATGAGATCAATGTTTCTCAACATGGATGAGGGAGAGGGAGAGGAAAGGAAGTGGTTGTTAACAAACCCAAGGACAATGAAACAACAAGTGATTTAAAATTAAAGGTCAGGAGGGCATAGGATGTCTGGTGGGACTTGATCAAGAACAATGTAATCAAGAGGAATTGCTGAAACCCAAATCAAGGTTAAATATGATAGTGAGACAATAGGAAGGGAAAACGAAAAAGAGGAAAGAACAGGGAGGTAAAGGGCAATTTTAGAGGTCTAAATACATGTGTAATATATTTATATATAATGGTATAGAAATAGATCTATGTATATATATTTCTATATTAAGTATTAAGTTAGCAGATGGACATTGGACCTTTATTCAAGTACCCCCTCAATGCAAGAACACTTTGTTCTAACAACCTGGCATCCTATAATACCCAGCTTCCTGACATAAACAAATGTGGTAAAGAAAGCCGATGGTGCCTGGCTTTCAAAATATATAGCATCTGGGGTCTTAAAGATTTGAAGATAAACAAATGGCCAGCTAGGTGAGAAGCAAGAGAGTACACATGGAAGAATCACACCAGAATGTGTGATCATGAAGTATTGATGTGCTTAAGTATCAGGCTTCAAAGACCCAGAACAAGAAATCATATCCATGTGAATGACGGGGAATACGGAGTGGCGATGCAAACCCCATCTTTAAACAATTGGACATCCCCTTACATAAGAGTCACAAGGAAGAGACAAGCCAGTCAGAGTGCATATAGCATTCATGAAATATAAACTTTCCTGTAGTTCTTTAATGCTTCCTCCAACCCATTATCATGACTCCAATTCTACCTTGCAAATCTGTGTAGACTAGAGCCTCATATCTATGGACTATCCAGAACTAAACAAAATAGTACCTTCCTTCAAATAGCAGGACTCAACATTGGCACTCAGCTAAACAGTTTTGAAAAAAAAAAACTTGAGTGCCTATCATTTAGTATTGGAATTAACCAATGCAGCTTTCAGCATTCCAATATCCCCTAATAGTCAGGAACACTTTGTTTCTGATCATCCTTCCCCAGCATTATCATCCCTGTCCAGTTCTACTCTGCACCATTGTCTGGTGGCATGAGCATATTTTCCACTATTCTGATGATATCATGTTAACTGGTGACTTTCTTGAGAATGCTTCACCATAGTTTGTGGAACATCTAGGTTCATCAGGATGGGCTGTAAGTGATGCCTTGCTACATCAGTAAAGCTCTTGGGTGTTGTATGGTCAGGAAAGATGAAGTATGTCCATGAGCCTATGATTAATGAAGTCAAAGCCTACCCTTGCCAAATTAAAGTCAAAGAGCTACAGACCTACCAGCATAGGTTAAGATGTTGGAGGTCCTTCATTTCCCAGCTAGTCCAAATCTTATACCCCTGTACTGACTAGTAGGAAAAGTAGTGATAGGGGATGTGTACCTTGATACGGGTGACATTTTTAATGCCACCAAGGTGTCAATGCAACAAATACAAACTCTAGGGCAGTGGTTCTCAATCTTCCTCATGCTGTAACCCTTTTATACAGTTCCTCATGCTGTAGTGACCCCCAAACATAGAATTATTTTCGTTGCTACTTCCTAACTGTAATTTTGCTACTGTTATGAATTGGGTGATCCCTGTGGAAGGGTTGTTGGATCCCAAAGGTGTTGCGACCCACAGGTTAAAAACTGCTGCTTTAAGGACTATAGAGACAGAGTATAAGTGTGGAATGAAGGTGGTAAAAAAAAATCAGAAGGATCTATCTGTGACAGATAGGTTTAGGGTGACAACCTGGCCAATAGGAACATGCAAGACTAATAAGATCATGGTTTGATTGGCGGCGTTAAGGTGATAAATAGCTTGCTAGAGGAGGGACATACTCACTCTCTGTGAGACATTACTGCAGACTGGACACATGATGCTACACCGCTGCCCCGAAATGGAGAATACACAAAGAGACCCCTGGCAGCACTGAAATGCCTCTACTGCCACTTGATCCACAAGACTTTTCACCAACTGGTCTGTGATCATTCTGCATTCAGCATCATTACATGTGTTTTGTGAGTCTGAAGAGGAATTTATAGATTGGTATAGGATATATGGGGAAATACCAGACTTATGGACTTGCTCTGGACTGGGATGGGATGCTTTTTCAATTCAATTGCTCTTATATATAAAGCACTTTCTTATACACATATGCATGTTCATGAATTGATTTCTCTAGTTTACCCAGACTAACCAATGTCTAAGAATTGAGGTAATGGAAGCAAGGATGACACATTCCATGGACCTTTTTTTCTCTCAACTCTGAAAGGGCACTGAGATCAAGTACAGTCTTATTGAAAATATCCCTGTGCTATGTAAAATAGTGTGCCACTGGTGGAAACCTTCATGGAGCAAGCCTGTTAAAGGTACACGGGTACTATCTTATGCAGGGCTGGGACAAGACCTTCACCAAACTACAGTCAGGGATGGCATAGAGCAGCACACTGACAAAATAGCACACATACCTACAGCAGAGACGCTGTTGGCTAGTCTTTGGAGTGCTCATTTTCACCAGATCCTTGGACTAGTCACAAGCATCGCTGAGAAAGCACTCCATCCACAAATTGTAGAACCGTTCATGTAGAGTTGGCCCATATAGGAGGGCACCAGACCCATTTCTGAGAAGGTCTGGTACACCCGAGACAAATCTCAGCAGTGATCTGCAGTGGCCATTCAACCAACCTCCGATGACAGGTGGGTCGATGGTAGCCAGAGGCATAGCAGGTGATGGCTGGAGCAAAGGAATCCCTGAATAGTCCTAATGCATCAACCCAGTCCTATAATCCTGGGCCTGGAGAGCTATCCAGTAGACAAAGAGTACACATTGTGATTAATACAGTGAAAAAAATAAAACCTGCCTTGTGGTCTAGTGGACTCTGTAAGGAGTGGAATTTTGGAACGACATCTGGACGTGGGCACAAAACAGGAACATTATTGTGTTTTGCATACTGGTCTATAACCCACTCACCCCAACAGGAAATGTCTAGGCAGATGTACTAGCTCAGCTCCACACTATGTGGGTACCAGAGTATCTTCATCAGAAGACAAGGTATAAAGACAGGGCTTTCCCCAAGGACATGGAGCTGTCTCCGTTTAGGAAGCAAATTGTACAAGCTTGCAAGAATTGCCCCAGCTGCTTGCTGGAGCTGCACAGGTCTCTCTTCTAGCAGCTGGATAAAATACTGAGAGTTCTGCCAAACAGTGGCACATGAATTACATAGGACTCCTCCCTATGTCTGACAATTTCTGTAATGGCCTAACGTGTGGATACTGCCACTGGCCAGCTGCGCTTATGGTTGAATGCAAGTCACCCAACACTCCACCATCTGTGGCCTCTCCCAATTGTGTGCCACCTGGGACACTCCAACAGATGTCAACAGTGACCAGGAAACCAACTTCTTGAGAGATGAGGTACAGGACTGGGTATGGGCATTTCCCCACCAGTGGTGGATACATTGAATGGATAAACTCAGTCATGAAGTGAGCACTGCGACATGACTCCCACTCATTGGACCCAGTGACTATGAGAGGTCCTGCAATGCATCAATGAGTACCAACAACAAACACAACCCAGGACCATCAACTGTCAATCTAAGGGCTATAGAAAATGATGAGAAGCCAAGTATCTAGCTAAAACAAAGTATGCCCTTGGCTTCTGCCTGGACATTCCAACAATCTCCTGTTACCATGGTTCCTAGACCTAATCCTTGGGAGACATGTGCCTCTCTCCCAAGATATGGCAAACTCATCTTCAGGGTTCAGTATTTTGGCCACTTGGGGCACAGGGTAAGCATTAGGGTTGCAGGTGTAGGTGTGGTTATACCCTATACCACATTTCAGCCTTCAGGTCACTAAACCCAATGGGAAGATGTCTCCAAAGGGTCCTCAATCCTAAATCTGTGAAACCTTGTAGTTGGTGAATTGAGATATAGGGGCCTTTCTTCTCCAGCCAGCAGGCAGGGGTATTTCATGTGGTATCACAAGATTAGGAAATGGCTCCAAACTTGGGCCACCGTAAACATGTTTTCCACCACTGCCATTATCTGGCTTGACTATTGCAATTTGCCCATGTTAGTGCCTCTCATTTTCTGATGTTTAACCACAGAGTTTCCAGTAATGGTTTTGTCAGCTTGGCTGGTGTGAGAAATCAATCAGATGGTTGAACATGTGGAAAAATCCCAGCACCCTTGGCTGTTGGCCTGTCTTAGAAGAAGATCACACTGGACAACACTGGTGACTGAGCCTCTGCCTGCAAGACTGGTGGAGTTGCCAAAGACCAACTTCACCTACTTTTCCTCAATTTGAAGCTAGCTGGTCTGTGCTCACCATGCGGGACCTTCCTCAGGACCATGTACACCAAGTGGTGAAGGAGCAGTTGAACAACACTCAGACCCAGAGGTGTGCAGTTGGGAATGGTCTAAATTGGTTCTTAGCAGTCAATATACAAGGGATAGTCAATGGCTGTATATCTCTGGAGCCTACAATGGGTTCCAACAAATCACAGCTACATAGTGATTGGTTAACCAACAAAGTTTGCCAAGGCACTGTCACTATGAATGCTTTCATGTGGCTTGGTAAACAGGGTTATATCAAAAAGGGCACCTGCTCTGTCCCTTGGAGATGGCTCAGCACTCACAAACTGGTCATATTTACCCTATCATTGGACAGAAAATGATTCCTGGGGACAACCTGACATCCTCAGCCCTGTTTATAAACCTTTACCCATACAACCTAGCAATGGAGACACCTTTTATAGCAGATAGAATAAATAAAAGCTCATGTGCCAGTGATTGTACTATCTCACCATTTTAGATGTCACTGCTCCATCTGTCTATGTTGAATGGCAGAGGAGGTATTGTCCAAAGAGGAGGGGGCTTAAGATTCAGAGCCTCTCCACTCCCAGTTCTTGTTCAACACCCAAGAAAGAGTTCACACCAAGGATGACATTCAAAATGGAGTCAGAGAAGAGCTTTTAATTTAATTGAATAAGTATGTTTTTTAAGGGTGCACTATGGTCTGAAACACCTAAGAGCCTCTAGCTAATCCAAGGGTCAGGTAGAATGAAGAGCTGGATTTTTAAGGCTGCTAATCATAGACCTTTCCCCCATTCACTGGATTTCCAATATGTCTTCTGCTTTGGATGGTTTTCTTTAGCATACCTCCTTTTCCAGGTACATACATACTTAAACCCCAGAGTGTATGCTGTGTTCTTGTTGCCAGGATCCCTAAACCAAGTGTTGATTTGGTCATTTTGGGCATAGTTTGAATATCTTGCCTTTCCCACCCACACTTTTTCTCTATCTCAGTCATTTCCATTTTCTTGGAAAACTTGGATCCATGCAACGATCCCCACTAACCTGTCATCTTACTGCATCTGCTTTATTAGCTGACAGCTGTGTGAGTCCCAAGGGGCGGGGGGCTCTCACTGACACCTGACTCATAGGCTTGAGTTAAACCAGCCACTTGGATAATGATATTGGCAACAAATAATGATTTTTCCCTCCCTACCGCAAAATGATGAACTTTTTTACAGTCTACTGATCACGAAGTTTTGGAAGAAGTACAACCAAAATGCTTCATAGAAAGAAGAATGGCAAAGCTTCACCTTATGTATTTGCAAAACTATCAGGAGGTTGCATTCCTAAAGAAGGCTATCACGCTTGGTAAAGTTGATGGACAGCAACAACAAAAAGGAAGATCCAACAGAGAACAGAATCTCCAAAGGGTCAGAGAACAGTGCTTCAAAATATTACAGTGATTGCTCTTGTCCTGCTATTATTGAGGTTCCCTGACTGGTTAGTACAGGCTGCATACTCATACCTGAGCAGCTCATGAGGCTGACAAAGCAAATGATTGGGGTATTCATAGATTTCAGTTTGGGGGACCAGAATCTATCTCAAATTACAGGGGAATCACCTACACAGGACCTTGATCCAGAGGCAGAGTGTTCCAACAGCAGGAGGAACAGCACCAAAGCAGTAATAGCAGTAGGGTGGCTGTGACAGTAGGACAGGAAGAGCAGCAGCATCCGAAACAGTGGTGTCATAGAATAGCAGTGGTAGCAAAGGCCACAGTGCTTTTTGTCATAGCAGTAATAGTAATAGTAGTAAGAGCGCTATCTATATATGATAGCAGAAACAAGCAAACAAAAATAAAAGCAAACTCATTGCCTTTGATCGATGCCGAGTCATTGCAATCCTTCAGAATAGGGCAGACCTGCCTCCTGGCGTGTCTGAGGCTGAAGTTGTTGATGGGAGGCGAAAGTCTCATCTTTCTCCCATGGAGGGGATGGTGATTTCGAACTATTGACCTTGCGCTTTGTAGCCCGACACGTAGCCATGATGCCACCAGGGCTCCTGAGTGAGAATACGAGTCGAAGCTCAATCTGTGGTGGTGGTAGTAACAGTAGTAGAAATCATAATACTTGTCATACTCTTAACTGTAGCAAGAGCAGCAGGAGTGATGACAAGGAGTTCACTGCCATCAGCAATCATCCCCATGGGGACCCTGTACAACCGGGCAGAACTGCCTCTCGGGCCTTCTGACCCTGCAAGTCTTCATCATTCGCCCAGAGCGACCGGTGGATTTGCTTTCTGTCAACAATCCAATGCCTAACCCACTACACCAAGAGAGCTCTTCCGTGGTCATCACAGTGATGATATTAGTGGAAGTAGTATCAGCAACAATTATAACAACAATAATAGGAGCTAAAATTTATCTAGCAGTTATTGTCAATTTTACATAGAACAACTCACAGATTCCTTTCAAGAAGTAAAGGGCCAGCCATTTCTATGTCTGTCTGCTTCTGTTTGTTTGTTTTCATTCATTGCAGAACATGGAGAGTACTTAGATCAGAGGTTCTGCTAAAGGAAATGGTCAGCATAACTAGTCATGAATGAGTTATCCAATGGGTTACTTTTCCTGTTATCCTCATTTTATAGGTTAACAGAAATAAGTCTCTGAGTTTAAGTAGCTTGTCCAAGTGAAGTGACTCATTTGAGGAACTTGTGTGAGGGTTTGACTTATCTTAAACCAGAAACAATACAAAACCACCACAAGAAATTTTTAATCCAGGGCATCTAGATTTAAATATAAAAACCAAGCAGACAGGTAAAAAATGCTTTGTTCTACTCCTTCAGAGATACTTGCCTAAAATGTAAATACAGTGTGGTGCTTGACTAAAATACAAATGCAGTGTGGGCGCTTCCAAACTAGAAGAGAAAACTTCAAGCAGAGGCCCCTGAACTGGACTGTGAAGGCAGCCTGGCTCCATGCCCTTTGCTGGTTCATGCTTGTCTAGCCACCACTGAGAGAATACACAACAAGCTTCTTTCAAGGCACCCAGATAAACTGTCCTAGATCTCCACAGGGCTTCTCCAACCCACTTTAGAGGAAAAGGTAGATTTACTTTTTCTGATGGCTCAGTGCTAGCAGAAATGACATGCTTGAGGTAGCAAACTAGTTAATACTTTGTTTTCCAACATGCATGATATTTTCATTTACATGATCTCATTTAATCTCAGCATAAAGGCTGGTAAAAGCCTTTCCTCCACTTTCCAGTTAAGAAAACTGAAGATGAGGGAGGTTTATCACGAGGCTAAGATTACATAACAGAATTATATGGCCTGCACTTGTACTCAGCAATATTACTTTTAATCACTGATCTTTAATGTTTAAGTTCCTTGTTCCTGTTAAGGATCTTATGCAACTCAAGATCATCTCCCCAGATTACTTCTCTCCTTCTTTCCATGTTGTCCTCTCTCCTCTCCTCTCTTTTGATTCATGAAACCACTAAGACCCAGCATTTGATTCCCTTGTGCTAAACTATGGTATAGACACATCTCAAAATAGACCGTCCAGTTAATCAACTGCTTTAGGTTCTCATTTTCTTTTTGTCCTCCGCCCAGTCCTCATTTTCTTGCATGTTAAATTGAGAGATACATTTGATCTATAGTTTGGGTGTCTCTAATATCTTTTTAATAAGAGAATGGCAGCTGGGGGAATTCCCTGTTTCTTGAGGTTATTTTATCTATGAACAAATTCAAAGCACTGATTAGAGATAGGCAATTGACATTTCTGTCTCTCCCTCCAGCACTAAAAGGTCATTTGACTTTTACACCTTTAGGTCACCCATGCAGAATCAAGACCTTCAGAATCAGGATTCTTAGGTACAATCATGAGCTAACAGGATGAACCTGTCAGTGAATTAAAGAGTTGTAAAGAATAGGCTGGAGGTGCACAGGTTCAAAGGGGCTAGAGGGAGATGACTTGGATGGATTACAATAATGATGTTAATTATATATAAAGAGACCAGACCTCACATCGCAACCACTTGAACAAATTAATTGTATTTTTCTCTCACATGGCAATCCAGGGGAAAACAGGTGATAGATATGTTGAGCACATGGGCCAGCCATCTTCAATAAGAAATTTCCAATTCTCATTACCTCAAGCTGTTCCTAACTCTTTCCCTACCCCAACCCACAGGGATAAGAAATCAGAGTGGACCCCTCCCCATCTGGCATTGGCTAATTGAATAACAGAAACACAATTAGATGTAAGAGAGGCACATGGTTTCTACCAGGTTCATAAAAGTATGTCTGTCTTCCAATCAGGGAATACAGCTTGAGACAGGCAGGCCAATGAAAGCTGATTCTGGGGATTTGTCAGAGATGTAAAAGAGATGCTTTGGTAAAATAAAGTGCCAATTTCAGCTCTTTAATGACCACTCTTCCCATAGTAGGGACGACCTTACTTGAGGATGAAATTTAGCTAAAAGAGACGATGCTACAGAAGACATTATTCAGTGTTGCCAGATCTAGCTATACTTGAAGTTATTAATGCTGGAATTACTTTCACAAGCCGATGAATTCCTATTTTGGTCTTAGCTAACATGAATTACGAACTTAGAATGAGAATAATCCTAATGCATCACATTCCAAGTCTCTTATTTGGGTTCTCTCCCCACCCCCACCCCCACACCATGGCTATCAAGCTTGTCTGCACAACAGAATATCTACAGAACACTGTTAAAATTGCCTTAATTAAAATGAAGTCAGTCAGCTTAAGGTGAGGCTCACTCATTCTCACTCGCTGCCAGTGAGTCAATTCCCACTAGCAGTGACCCTACAAGACAGAACAGAAATGTCCTTGTGACTTTACAAAGCTGTAACTCTCTGCTGGGAACAAAAAGTCTCATCTTTTTCTCACAAAGCAGCTGTTTGTTTTGAACCGCTGAACCAGCAGTTAGCAGTTCCACACCTCAAATCCTTAAGCTGTAGTTAGTCATATACGTTGTTTAAAGCTTCCTAGGTGTTTCTAAGAAAGTTAGAAAACAATGGCAGCATGCTCCTGCCCAATGTGACCATTGCTCTGTCACTTGAGAAATTTGCAAATATCTTGGGGCCAATATTTCTTTTCACCTACAGCAAAAAGGGTGACTTTAATTGGCCTTCCTGTTCCAAAACGCTGCCATTCTGATAATTCCTCGGTCACGGTCCATTCTGGCCTGCTTACAACTTGCACACAAACACATACCTTGAGAAGAAAAACCACTCGGGCCCCTCTGAGGCCTTGGCCCACTTTCCATGCCGAGTCTCTCCTCCACAGTGAGCGCTGACAGGTGCACGTTGAGGCAGATACAGGCCCTGTTTGAAGCATCATGATAAGAGAATCTTGTAGACAGGCTGAGAAGAAGAAACGGAAATATTGATCTCAGAAGCTTGACAGGTTTTACTTAATGTTCCAATAGTAGAAGAGGGTGAGCCCAGACTGTAAAGTTTACCTTTTCCCAGTGCAAAGTTTGACTGCAGCAGAATCTTGATGAAAACGTTTTCTTATGTTCTTTCACATCCCAGAATTCTAGCTTCTCCTTCTTATTTGTGACACTGGCACCTTTTGACATGTGCAGACTGATGCTCCTCCAGCCTACTGTGTTCTTTTATGTCTCTGTACCCTTGACTTGCCTGGAATCCTTGCCCTCTCTGCAGCTCTGTGAATGCTGGCTTCCCTTTCAATACCCAGACCACACTGACTTCCTCTCTGAAGCTTGCTGGAGCCCCCAACTCCCGCCCTGGGTCCAGTTGTTAGCCCTTCTCTCAACTGGGGGTCAAAGACACATCCCAGATTCAGTGCCTTATACACCTCATGTTATAATGATTTGTTCACAAGTCACTTCAGCTTTGAGAGAGCAGGGACCATATGCCAAGGATGAAATCAATGTTCAGTAATTGCTCATTCAATGAAAGCAAAGAAGAACTGAATCGAACTAAAGGAAACAGGACAGTGTTTGTTATCATGGTCATCAAATTGTAGACTTAAAATGTATCGGTGGAAGTTTTGTGCAATTGCATCACAAACATGTAAGATAGGATAGACACCACAAAATATCCCCCAAGAAGACCCCCAAAAAGTCAACTGTGGCCCCTCAATGGAAAGCACGCCAAGACCCCCTTTCAACACATTCTACCATTTTATTTTCAAAACACAAATTCCACTTTAAAGATGCCTTTTATAATGAATGTGTTTTCTTACGCAACATCTCTTTCTAATCACTAGACTCCAAATTCCACAAGGGCAAGGTCCTTTCTGCCACACTTACCACTATGTCCCCAATCAGGACAGTGCTGAACACCTAACTGTTAAATGTGTCAAATCAACAACCCCAAACCCCAAAGTGAGGGGGATCCTGGAAAGTCTTACTCATAACCAGAGCCTGTATAAGCTATGTCTTCAAAAAGTTTCTGGAAAATGCCTAATTTAATCAATTAGCTGAAGCAAGTGTGTATGAATTATTGACTAGAAACTGATCTGCTCTAGAAAACTTCAAGCAAATCACAATAAAAAAGCCAAACCAAAATTCTGAATTGCCTCAAAACAACAGACACAGCAACTGTGTATAGATTTCAGGTCATTTTGCACCAAAATAAATTTAAATGACATCATTATCGTATGTCTGAACAGGATCTAGTTTGAAGTACTAAAGAGTCACTGGTATAGCAATACCAATTCTGTACAGAAGGAAGAGCAAATATCCAATTAAGGCTGAAGTTTTAGTATGAGGATGGTAAAATATTTCCTGATGTTATTGATGACATTCATGGGGACAATGACCCCTCCCCCCAAAATCAACAGCTTACACTTTTTAAGAAAAGATGAGATGCTGCTCCAGGTGAAGCCCACAGCAGCAGACCATCCTTATCCATCAACTTGAAATTAAACAATGAATCTTGCTTGTGTCAGAAGGAATAGGACATGTGAATAATAACAGAAACAATAGCCAGCCTGATAGACATCTCAATTGGTTCATCTCACACAATTCTAATGGACAGTTTATTTTTATTTTTTAAATAATTTTATTGGGAGCTCTTACAACTCTTATCACAATCCACATATATGCCCATTGTGTCAAGCACTTTTGTACATTTGTTGCCATCATCATTCTCAAAACATTTGCTTTCTAACTGAGCCCTTGATATCAGCTCTGCATTCTTCCCTCCCTCTCTGCCCATTCCGCCCCCCATGAATCCTTAATAATTTATAAATTATTATTTTGTCATATCTTACACTGTCCGATGTCTCCCATCATCCACTTTTCTGTTGTTCATCCCCCAGGGAGGAGACTATATGTAGATCTGTAGGACTTTTTTCTTCATTCTCAATAAACTTGAGAAACACCATGACAGACTCCAAAAGAGCCGAAACGCAGGGTAGGCCTAAGTTTCTATTTCAGAGAAAACCTGTGACTTTTCTGAAGCTAATGCAACACCTGGAACCAGGAACCAGGAGGAGGCATTTAAAATTCAACAGATCCCTGACAGCCAACCAGAAAAGGACATGGAAAGTAGCTTGTCAATAGAGAACAGTCACCGTCCCTCCAATGGGAATCTATGGTGGGAAGCAGGGAAAGGGCATTCCCCTTATGTAACCTGAAACTATAAAAACTTACCTTTGTGTGGCATTCAGGGTCAAGCTACAGGAAAGCCGTTGTGCTGGGTAGTGGTGTGAGCCCGACCCTAGCTTCAGTTAGAAAAGAAATTCCTTTTGTTCCTTTGCATCTTGAGTGTCGTTTTTCATGCTTCTTGGGTAAACTTGTCTCCCTGGTCCAATAGATCCTTGTTCCCCCTTTCTACCCAACTTTCCCTCAAACCTCCTGGTATCACCCACTCTCACTGCTGGTCCTGAAGGGATCATCTATCCTGGATTGCCTGTTTCCAGTTCCTATCTTTACCCATGTATATCATCTGGTCTAGCCAGATTTGTAAGGTAGAATTGGAGACTTGTAGGTAAACAAGTTGGCATACAGCTAAGAAGCAACAAAACCCACATGGAAGACACATACCAGGCTGTGTGATCATAGGTGTTGAAGGTATCAGGCATCAAAGGACAATTTAAAGTTGAGTGAGTTTTCTGCTTGATGATGCCAATTGCTGTGCCAGGATCAGCTGAAGACAATTTCCTGTGGAAATTTTAAGCAAGTGAAATCAAGATCTTGAAGCATTTCTCAAAGAATTATAGCAGGGAAAGAGATCTGGCTTCACCAATATGATCATGAAGACAAAGCACAGTCAAACCAATAACTATGAAGAGAAGGAAATGGTCCAGTTAAAGCAACCAAGAGATGTCAAGTGCAAAGATGATGGCAACAGGTTTGGGGTTTTTTGTTTTATCTTGTTTTGCCGGGTGCTCAGTATGTTTTGCTCATTGACCTATGAAAGGTCAAAGAATAATAGTGTCTCCTTATCATGAGAGCGTTTGGGAAATGCTAGTCAAATTTTTATCACAAAGACATCTACAAATGCATCATAAGAGATGGCTTTTCCATCACCACAAAGTGCCTCTGCAATTGTTGCATTAAACAGGAGCAATTTTGTTAGCATTGTGATGGGAAATCATTAGGCATTCACTATGAAACCCTGATTTGGTTCCTTCTGATTTATCTTTGTTTCCTAATATTAAAAGGCCCCTAAAGTATACCCATTTTATTCAGTTAATAATGTTAAAAGACTGCACTGACATGGTTGAATGGCTAGAATTCTCGATTTTTTAAGGATAAATTGAATAACTGGTACAATCATTTCCCAAAGTGCCTTTATGTTGACTTGTCTTCTGTTGAGAAAAAAAGGTGTCTCTTTTCTTTTTCTACCAACTTTTGAAAGTCACTTCAAACTTCTAAGAAAACTCAAAATTGAAGACTTGGTATAAAACATTCCCTATCGTAATGGGTACAGCTCTGAGTCCCTCATGCTGTCTACTAAAGAAGATACCTCACAGTGGATGTTCTACCTTTATCTCCTGAAGCCTGGATTCCAGAGTGTTCTGTCTTCGAAGCATTTTCCTCTCCCTATCCAGCAATTTTGCAAATCCAACAGCAGGATTTGAAAGGCTACTTTTATTTCAGAAGTATTTGTCAAGAATGAAAAGGGATGCAATAAGAAGAGAGAGTCTGAAAGAATAATATATATATTGATTTCTAAGCTCGTGAATGTCTTTGCTAGATGTCATTATACCATTATGCATGAGGCAGAGAAGCCGATTTGCGTACCATATTGTTCAGTGTGAAAACAATAACAACAAACAAAAAGTCCTCAGATGTATTGTCCCTGAGTTGATTCCAAGTCATAACAACCCTGCAGGAGTGAGTATAATCCCAATGGTTTCCAAGACTTAACACTTTTTACGAAAGCTGACTACATTTGTTTTCTGTAGAGCAGTTGGTGACTTCGTACCACCTACATTTGGGTTAGCAGCTAACTTCCTTCAACTCTTTGACATGGTGTCACCAAGGCCCACCCTGTTTGGTTGTAGACACTCATTATTATTGAATGAGTTGATGGATAAATGAATGAGGTGTATGGAGCAAGAAGCATCTGATCTGAGGCTCGAGAGAACATAGGGACAAAATGGGTAAACTTTAATGACTTGGAGGTTTTGCAAGAAGCACCATCTAAGAGGACAATGTGGTAAAGAGAAAAGAAAGCAGTCAATCCTAGAATTCTGTAATCTCACTCATCTGGTTACTACTCTAGGTCACTCCTTACCATTTTAGCTTCTTGGTGGGAGCAGATTAACTATCCAAAAGAAACCAAACTTTAGTTATGAAGACACTTCTGCCTATCCACTAGGATGATAGCCTCTGTGATAGCTAGGTTTTTGTGCCAACCTGGCCAATAAACACATGTGGGGCTAATAAGGTTGCAGTTTAATTGAAGGGCAAAGATAAATGGCTCGGCTAGCCTCCCCTTTTCATTTCTTGCTTTCTGATGATTGGACTAGTGTGTGGCTACCTTACCTAGTTCTCTGCCTCAACTACTCTTCCTGTGGATCACCTAACGCCTGGACTATGTCTCTATAGTTTGAGCCTCTTTCAAGATCTGCTTCACCACACAGCTGGTGTATGCATCAAGTTGGGGTCTGTTGGACCCTATCATTTGGCTGACTGTTGGTGACCTGCCTTGCTGTTTGCTGCCTGTGGCTAGACTACCTATGTTGTTCTACAGAAGGCTCAAATGTCTACTTTCTTGACTTGCGCCCAGGTGCCCTCTGCGTTGAAGGACAGCCAGAATTAACTGTTTCATGGAAGGGAGTTACACTAAACCGTCTATACTACTCTGTGAAATAATTAGCTGTTTATTTCCTATGCTGTGTGTGTATATAAACACACACACACTTATACACATACCCTGGTTTTGTTTCTCTAGAGAACCCTGCCTAACACAGCCTTCCATAGAGAGCCTGGGTGCCACAACAAAAGCAGAGGCATTGTGAATATTTCCATCTACCATCTAGACATAACAGATTTATCAGAACAGTATAGACATAACAAATTTAATAAGGATTCTGAAGACATTTGAGAAGTTGGGATAAATTAGCAACCTAACATTAATGAACTGTGCACCCCAGCTCACCGATATGATGAAAGAGAACTCCAGAACTATGCCTCTCATAGAAACTTACTTATCCAGCCAGCTGCTTGCTGAAACAATCTCTGATTGTCTGTAAACTCCCAATGCAAATAAAATATCCCACAGGCTCTCTGTACAGAGAGACTTCCCCCTATTAGAGTTGAGTAGACCACATAACTGCTATGTGTTAGCTTACCCTTTCTTGGGAAACCGAATAAATATTCACTTCCAACATCAAGTGCAAACTAGAAGAATTCTTTTCAGAATATATTACATGTTTGGTATAGATTACATATATTTCTCTCATGCTAGTTGCCCTTTGCAATATGAATTTGAAGCTCAAATTATGAAAAAGTATAGTCTAGTTCTATAGCCACCAATCTGGGTTGGTCACATCACTTGTTTGGGCTAAAGGAGTATTAACAAATGTGATATAAGCTGGGTGCCTGAGTCTGTGTTATTTAAAGGAATCAAGCCAGTGAAAATATTTGAGGGCATATAAGTATATAAGAGATTTCCTTCAAGGAAGTGATCACACATTTTGGGGCTGGCAAGTCCCTGGGTCAGGTTTTAGACAGAGGATACTGCTGACCCATGGGCCTATGTGAGTCCAAATCTAAAGGTCAAGTATCATGGAGAAGTCTTGTGCAAGGTCATGTACCATGAAGCAGAGGTGAGATGAGAAGAGTGCTTAGCTGAGAGAGGAAACCTTGCCAGAATATATATTTATTTATTAGAGGCTGGTCAACTCGCTAAGGAACTCCCTTCCCATTGGTTGGATGATAAACATCAGGTCACAGCAAGGAGATAAATTATATTACATTATGAGAGAACAAGCTGCTGAGTCACTGAGTATCATAGCCTTGTCAAATTGACACATAGTATTAACCATCACACAAAGCATTGGGGATTGCTTCTTTTTACTGCCTTTAGGACTCACAAACTACCGTGCAAAGAAGTCCTAGTTAGGAGGTCAGATCCTCAGAGTCACATCACCTTGTTTTCTCTTTATTCGACTGTTTAGTGGGGTCATATAAAGACTCCTGCTCCTTCCCTGATCCAGCAAGTTGTGAAGGATCCTACATTATAACTCACACAGCTGATTAGCTACCTATTCAAAGATGCATGAGAGACTCAAAGATACTAGTCTTGTTAGACCAGACCATAAGAACTACACAGCTAAGCCACACAAACTCAAACAACTGAAGTCACTAAAGTCTTGAGGTCACTTGTTACACACACACAAAAACTGATATCTGGTCTTAGAAGTGAAGTTTTCCACAAATAAGACCATCTCTAGAACCTTTTAACCTTAATTTTCTCTTTTCACATAACAAATTGCCACAAACTGAGTGCTCGGAAACAACCTTCTAGTTCTGAATCTAGTATACCTTAGTTGTATTTCTTTTATTGTGTCTCACAGGTTTCAACCAAAGTGCCACCTGTGGCTACATTTTCATGTGAGGCTAAACTGGGGAATGACTTGTCTTCATTGACATACAAGGGTAAGCCACAGAGTACTGTTATAGAGGTCTTTACTGTGCTTTTGAGATGAACAAACATATCAAAATGTGAAGCTCTTGTTTCTTGATATATGCTCCATTTGGGTTTATCTACTTCTGAAGGTAGTGCTTCCATCTCTTTCACCTCACCTCAAATAATTCTGCTGTCTTTCTGCTTACACTATATTGAAACAGCAGTTTGGATACACTGGAGTGACTCAAATCATGTTCCCTTTTAAGTGTCATTTTAACATTAGAAACAAAAATAAGCCTGTAAGGACAACATCAGAAAGGTAGTTTGGAAGAGGTAAGCTTCCCCAATGAAATTCTCATAGGACAGCCCTGGTTAACCTTGAAAATGAACAGAACAATATTGTGGTGGGGAAAACATTCTCAGGGCAACTTTCCTGATTTTTTTCTCATGATTGCAGTTTTCGTTTTTCTTAGAATTTCACTATACCCCTGTGTCCTTTGAGAACATACATCAAGATTGCTCCATTGGAATTCCCCCAACCAAAATAGACAAATACCAGTCCCCGTAAAACTTCTGAGTTGACTTCTCTGGGCCAGCAGCTAGCCTTACAAGTCACTGTTTTGACGGATCCTTTTTTACTTCACAAGACACTCTAACAAGACTAAGGCAAGTGCATTGCTGATAGAACTTGTCTGCAGCCATCACCTGATCACAGAGACATGCTTAAGCACATTTTGTTTGGGATAAAACTGTAAGTGTATATATAGGACTCCTAGTAAAAATAATTTTGACTCATTCCATAGCTACCCTATAGGACAGTGTAGAATTCCCCTTGTGGGTTTAGAGACTGTGGCTATTTACATAAGTAGAACACCTCACCTGTTCCCAGGAAATAGCTAGTTTTGAACAGTAGCTTTGAACTGCTCACCTTATGGTTAGGCACCCAATTAAGAATCACTAAGCCATCACAGATTTTTTCAATTTCTTGGATCTCCCAAGACAAGTGGTAACTTGTTTATTCAAAACCAGCAAGTTGGACACTATAATCTTATAAACACCATTTTATAAACATAATTTCATGTACCTTGTCACCGTTTTGATAGGCTGTTTGCCAGAAACAAGTTAATGGGTTATGCCCACATGTAGGGAAAGAAATTACACAAAGACATGACCATCATGAGGCAAGAAACATTGAGAGTCATTTTAGAAGCAGCCTACCACGTTCACTTTAAATATTGATCCACAGGGACTTCTGCCTCTTTTATTCATCTCATCCTCATTGAACTAACATTTATTGAGGGCGTTCTATAAACCAGTAAACCAAGGCAGAGAAAACAGGGTGGAGCGATTCTGCTAATTAACAACCAGGCACAACTTTGTAGAAGCTTTGGCTCTTACTCTGAGCAGGATGAGGAGAACGTTGGGGAGTTTTCAGAAAAGGAGATGCAGGATCTCACTGCTGTTTTAAAATCCTCATGATGCCTGCTATCCTGCTAACAGACTGCAGGGAAAATAGTCAGGCAACTCTATAATATCTAAGTGAGAGATGATGGATGATTGAATCAGAAAGTAACAGTGGCAGTGGAAGAAGAGGTGGGGAAACAATGCCTTCTCTCCCAGCTGAGTACTTCAGTCTTCTCCTGGATCTACAACCATCCCCCGAACTCCAGTGAGTTGGATGGAATATAAACCTGTACTTAACTTCTTGACAACGGCTTCCTTAAATAAGGCAGAATCCATTTTTTTTCTTAATCTGCAGAGCTATGCCTTAGATGACTAGGGTAACTGTAGTGTCTTGACTACAAGTGTTTACATTTGCTGCTATCTTGAACTCTGGGAAAAAAACAGTTTAAGGGGTACCATGAAACACCTGGATCAGAAGAAAGACCTGGAAATTTACTGCTCCAAAACCAACCATTGAAAAGCCTTGGGGAGCACAATTATACTGGGGACAAAATTAGATCCTGACACACATGAGTCACCATAAATCAGAATTGTCTCAGTGAAGACTGATTATGTCTGTGGTTTTGTTATCAAGAAGATATGAGATTGAATTGAGCCTTATTTTTCAGTCTGCAAATGGGACTTAAAGTGTTGACACTTTATGTGTGTGTGTGTGCATGCTAAGTGAGATAGTCTGATTAAATATGAGTGAGGCAAAATTGATTTCTTCTCCATCTTTCCACAAGTTGTTTGACAGATCTTGATCTACCTTGGCAATTTGGGCTTATTCTGACAAGATTTATCTATTTTAATTTAGATTGACTATGATGGTAGGAGCTTGAATTTTTTCTTTCATTTTAGTTAATTAATTAATTTTTATTTATAATCATTTTATCAGGGGCTCGTACAACTCTTATCACAATCCATGCACAGTGACAAGCACATTTTCACATTTGTTGCCATCACCATTTTCAAACCATTTTACTACTAATTGAGCCCTTTGTATAAGCTTTATTTTCTCCCTCCCTTCCGTCTACCACCCTCCCTTCCTCGTGGACACTTAGTAATTTACAAATTACTTTTTTTTTCTTGTCCTACACTGACCGAGGTCTCCCTTCACTCACTTTTTTTTTGTTGTTCATCTCCCTGGAATGGGGTTATTGATAGATCACTGTGATCAGTTTCCTTGTTCTCCCCCCACCTTCCCCTTCCCATCCTGGTATGGCTCCTCTCAATATCTGTCCCAGATTCCAGCGCTTAGCCATACCCGTGCATATGCTTTGATACAGCCAGATTTGAGAGGTAGAATTGGGGTCACGACAGTGAGGAAGTCTTAAAGAACTAGAGGAAAGTTGTATGTCTCAATAGAGCTATAATGCACCCTGGCTGTGTCCTCCCCACCACTCTTCTGTCAAGGGATGTCCAATTGCTGATTGATGGGCTTTGGGGCTCCACTCAGAACTCCCCCTCATTCACAATGAGATGATTTTTTTTGTTCTGGGTTTTTGATGCCTGATGTATGATCTCATTGACACCTCATGATCACACAGGGAGCTTGGATTAATGTAAGGAACACTTGAACTGTTGGGGCTCCTAGAAAACCCTGAGGGTGTAGATGCAACAAGTTGGGCTGCTAACCACATGGTAAGCAGTTTGAAGCCAGCAAATACTGCTCAGAGAAAAGATGAGGCTGTGTATGCCCATCAAGAGTTACAGTATTGGAAATCCACAGGGACAGTTCTATATTGCATTACAGAGTCACTATGAGTCAGAATGAATCCAGTGGCAGTCAGTTATTTTTTAATAGAGGCTATTGAAGTATGTTGGCAGATTTCCTAAACTAAGATGCCCACCTCTTTATGGACCACTTTCTCCCCCTATGGCACAGACTTCAATTGCCACTGTAGCTTGACAGAGCTGCCATTCAGCGAAGAACCAGTATAATGGGGATGTCTTAGAGACAGAGGTTGCACAGGAACAAGAAAAACTACATCAAACAAAATAAAAGAAAGGCTGTTTTTGTCATCAGCTCTGGCCAATGCCATAGACATCTGCGGAAATGCAGAAATCCACACTCCCCTCAATGTCCGGGTATTCTAGATTTAAAAGTCGAGTTAGAGAAATCTCCAAGCAGATGGAAAAGACATTGAATTCATGCTTGTGGAGACACTAATCAGGTTCTAAGAAATGGCATTTTCAGCTAAGCAGGTGCTCCCTGGATGTCCTTGGACTCACCTGCATGATATCTTATTCCCACAGGTAGCAGGGGCATGAAGCACTTCAAGAGACATCCTTAAATGGTCCCCTCTTCCTTCTGTTATCAGAATCATCAACTTCCTACCTCATTCACACTATCAAAAGACCCTGCACAGTGACTTCTGTCCTCAGAAACCATATCATCCAGCAAATTCTGGAAGCAGTACTGCCACTTGATCTATAAGCTCCCACCCCTCATACAGATAAAATTATATTTCTCTGATTGGTTTTCTGTTTGTCTTTGATTTCTTGGCACCTACATATAGGAATTCCCTCCCCTTCTTGAATGAAGGCCAAACACCACTAAATTACCTTGAACCACTGTTCTACATACACTTGGTAACTGTGGTAGTTACATAATTTCATGTCAACTTGATAAATAGGTTTAGGGGTGGAGTCTAGCCTGTAAGTCAGATCATAGCCTGATGATGCTTCCTTTCAAACATGACATTCTCAGGAGGATTCTGGGGACTTCTCTTTCTCCCCAGAGGTGGGCCTCTCTCTCTGCCTTTGTGCTCTGCTTGATGAGACATGCGGGGATTTTCAGAACCCTACAAGAGTCACTCTCTCTGCTTTCACCTTCGATTTAAGGAGCCACAATCAGAGAGCCAGAAGAACCAAGTGGAGACCCACACTAGCCCTGAGATGCTTCCATTGGACCCACAAGATGTTGCTACACCCACTAGCCCATAATCTTCCTGCATTTTGCATCATTGCATGTGCTCTATGTGTCGGAAGATGATATCATGGGCTAATATCACAATCCAATCCATAAGTCTTGATCTGGACTGAGCTGGGATGTTTTATTGATGCTCAATTGTTTCTGCAGATAAAGCTCTCTCTTACACAGGGATCAATATCCCTGGCTTTGTTTCTCCAGTCAACCCAGCCTGACACAGTTGATTATTTTCTCGGATTTTAAGAAATCATAGAAAGTTACATACTTTGGACATAATGTCAGGAGAGGCCGGACCACCAAGAGGGATATCGTGCTTGGTAAAGTAGAGGGGCAATGGAAAAGCACAAGGCCCTCAACAAGATGAACTGATGCAGCGGCTGCAGGAAAGAGGTCAAGCAGAGCAATAATCATGAAGATGGGGCCGGATCCCTCTAGGCAGGGTTTGTTCTGCTGTGCACAGAGTTACCATGAGTCAGAGCCGACTGGATGGCATTTCACCGCCACAGACAGGGTCGGAGGCAGGGAAGGAGAAGCCAAAATTCACTTATCACTGAACAACATTTAGTAAGTGTCTTCTTTGGTGTGCTACTGTGTAACCAGGCTTACAAAAGAAAACTAAAGGACTGGTCTTATCTTTACCATTCACTGAAGTTCTAAAAGTCAGGACAGTACACAAAGGCTGATGCATCACTGAGCTTGATGGCAATTATTACAAAGCTGAGGATAAATAAATTAAATTGTCAGGTATCTGAACTGTTGATGAAATCCCACGGTGGACCAAGTGTCTGGAGTGAACGAGTTAATTGGAAAAGGTATTACTGGCTATCTATATACTTCTAGTGACAGTCAAATCTATATTTCCATTTTCCGTAATGATGTTAATTAGACTCATTAAGATTACAAAGGAAGGAGCTCTGTAGAGACATGGGAGCTTATTGTAAAGCTGTAAAGGAAGTACTTGCAACAATAAAGCCCTAGGTCTGACTATCCTGGGATTACAAATGAGGGCACATGGACACCGATATCCAGATACCAATGGCTCTAAGTCTTACCTGATATTTGGAAGCAACTCTCCTTCCCTTAACTCTCCTCCAGAAGTTGTGTCTTGAGATAACTAGGAAATAAATACAAAAGGGCTTCAAGAAATTCATGGAAAAATTCCATTATCTCTTCACAATATTTGTACATGAATTTTCTAAAGCCCCCTCATATGCTCACATGTCTCTGCTCTAGTCATGCTTATCCCACAGAATACTTGTTCGATTGAGACTGATCCATGATACTGTGAAGTAGGTACCAGGCTGCCAACTACAAAAAGACACTTAAAACCTATGAGCTTCTATGCAGGAGAAAGATGGGAGTGTTTGCTCCTGGGGAAGATTTGCAGTCTCAGATACCCTAAGGTGGGCTGCTATGAGTTGGGATTGACTTGCAAGAATGAGTTTGACCTATTTGGACCAACTCTTCATGGGTTTCTCACATCTTTCCCTCAAAAAAGCTAATAACCCCACTTCTTTTTTTTTTTCATATTTCATGTATGTTGAATTAGAGGTAACATGTATATGATTTTAGATTTTGATGGTTATTATATAACTTAGTTTTATAAGCTAATATACATATTTTTTTGTTTCCCCCCCCAATAATTTTATTAGGGGCTCTTACAGATCTTATAACATTCAATACATTATTTATATCAAGCAAATTTGTACAGAAGTTGCCATATTCATTTCCAAATGTTTTCTACTTGAACCCTTGGTACAAGCTCCTCTTTCCTCTCCCCTCCCTTTTTTAAGGATCATTTTATTGGGGGCTCATACAATTCTCATCACAATCCATACACACATCAATTGTATACAGGCAACATTTGCACACTTGTTGCTATCATAGCTCTCAAAAAAATCTTCCCTCCATTTAGTCCCCCAGTACCAGCTCCCCATAATTCCCTTCCCCACTTTTATCGTCAAAGTTATGTTTGAAAAAGTCTCCCCTGTTTTTTTTCAGGGACTGTTTCTCTATGGTCCTAAAGCAGACCATCTTCAAGTTATCAAACTATGCAGGGATCTTTGCCTGCTCAGTAATAATTCTTTCTCTAGCTCTCTTATAGACTCCATTGCTTTGATAAAAATGCAGGCTTTCTGTGTCCAAGTGTTTACAAAATCTTTCAATTTTTGACAAGTTTCTTTCTACCAAGAACTAAGGCCATTCTAGGCCCTTTATAGTCACCTAGACACATAAACCTCACTCTGCCTTTCTATGAGTTTCCATGAACATGCTGCAGTAATAATTTTTACAAAAATCAATACTGTCCCCTATGTCAGTGTATTGCTATATAAATATATGTACATGGACCAATACCTCCATCTGTGGGGATTAATGTATTTACATATGTACACGACTATGTTGCATTGCTTTGCTTCCTTGGTCTTTCCTCTGTTTACTTTTACCTTGCTCCTACTCCACTGTCATTTTCCCTCTTGGTCTCTCCTCTTAGCTAGTTGACTGTTGCTCCGACCCCCACCCCCCTCGGATCCCTAGCTCCTCCTTGTTATTGACTCCAACACCCCAGTTGTTCCCCTGCCCATGACACAGCCTTATCCCCATCCCCTTCCCCTACCACCCTCACCTCCCAGGTCTTTCTGGACCGTTGGTCCCTCTGCTCTCTCCTCTGCAATGCCTCTTGTTCCTATCCTATACGGGTAAGTACACTGACTATGACATAGCCCAGACTGATTTTTTAAAAATGAAAATAGTAAGTGAATAATAAAAATAAAAATTTGGCTGAGCCCCGGTGGCGTAGTGGTTGTGTGCGGGACTGCGGCTAACTGGGATGGAGGTTCAATTCCAGCAGTGGCTCCACAACAGCAAATGCTGGGCCTTCTACTCCCACCACCAGAGGGTAGTGATGCCCCCCCCCAAAAAAAAAGAAAAAGAAAAATTAAAGAGAGAAGAAGAAGGAGGAGGAGAAGGAGGAGGAGAAGAAAAAATAAATAAAACTCCTAGATCTGTTCACTGGCCTTCAAGACTGTCCAGGAGCTGCCCTTCCCGACTGGTTTGGATGCTCCTCAGGGGCCTTGTAGCTCTGCCTTGCTCCAGTTGCTGATCTGATATACTAGGTTTGGTGTGGGGCGGTGGTAGTCATACAGCTCTGATTCCCCACGATGTGACCCCAGAAATGTCCTCCTTTGCGGTCTGCTCCAGTAAGGGGGCAGTGTAACACATGCTGTTGTCAGTTGCCCAGTGCCCTCTGTGTCCCATTAGCTCCCCTCAGACACTTCATCCTCGGTGCCTGGTGTGCCAGTGCTGGACCCAGTCCTTCTCTTCTCTCTCTCTCTCTCTCTGTCTTCCTCCCTCCTGGTCTGCCTCCCTGTGGGTGTCACATGCTGGCTCTTTCCCCCAACCTGTATATTTAGATCTTCTCTCCGCCACACCCACTTCCAAAGAGGGGTCACTTTGGCTCTGGTTGGGACCAGCCCTGTGGCTCTCTCCTTTTATGCACTCCTCCATGTGGCCACACTGTTCTCATGGCTTGGTGCATTATGGTAGGGTCTCCATGCCCACTCCTGATTCTGTGGAGACAAGACCAGTACTCTTCCCCTGGGTGGATTAGTGCTCTGCTCCCTCCATCATCATTTCCCTTTCATCAGCCCTTTTCTCCCTCCTCCCTTCCTCCTTTTCCCATTATTGTGTACAATCAATGCATACCTTCTTGGGTTTGGTCCAATTACCTCCTGATTCCCTGTATCTCAACCCAAATCTTATGATACAGGTGGCATCTCTTGTATACCTACCTCGCTTAGTACACTTAGCTTAGGGGATGCATGCTGTATTTCTCCTTTTGTGATTGACTGACTTGGCTTAGCATAATTTCCTTCAACTCTTCCCATGAAAAGACATTTGTCCTGTACTCACCAGTGCTTTTTAGTGATGTATATTACTCCATTGTGTGTATGTGCCAGAGTTTGCTGACCTACTCTTCTACCGAGGGAAATTTAGATTGTTTCCAACTCTGAGATTGTGAATTGCACTGCAATAAAAATTGGAGCACATACAACGGGTCATGGTTTATTTCTTACCTCTCCTGTGTATGTATATGTATGTGATCATGAGGAGTCATAGCGACTGGATAATAGTCATTAGCAGGCACATAACAAGCAAAGACATATTGCGAACAAGGGAGACTGGAGCAGAGATCCAAATCCCATCCATAGACAGTGGAACAATCTCCCCACAGAGGGGCCACAGGGATGGGATGAGTCACCAGGGTGCAGTAAAGCATCCATGAAACACACTGTATTCCACTGGTTCCTTGAGACTTTCTCACTCCCCACTACCATGACCCCAGTGCTGCTTCTCAATTCAGACTAGACTGGAACAAGAACCCATGTATAGAAAGGGATGGGACAACAGGGAAGTGCGTGAAGGGACACATTGGACAGGGTACAATACAAAAAAGTAATAATAATTTGTAAATTATCAAAAGTTCATGGGAAAGGGGGGATGGGAAATATGGGGAGCTGGTACTGGGGGGGGGCTAAGTGGATGGAGAATGGAGGACTAAGAGTGATGATGGCAATGAGTGTGCAAATGTGGCCTGCATACAATTGATGTATGTATGGATCATGAGGGGAGTTGTATGAGCCCCCAGTAAAATGATTCATTAAAAGGGAGAGCAAAAGAGGAGCTTATACCAAGGAATCAAGTAGAAAATATTTGGAAATGAATATGGCAACATGTGTACAAATATGCTTGATACAAATGATGGATCTAATGTTATAAGGGCTGTAAGAACCTCCAATAAAATCATTGAAAAAAAAAGAGAAAGGGATGGAAGCTGATGACACACAGAATGCAGGAACAGGAATGGGAATAGTGATACCAGAAGGGTAGGGGGAAGTGGGGGAAAGGAAGGGAGAAAGGGGTAACTGATCGCAACGATTGACACATAACCATACACCTCTCCAGGAGGAAGGAGAACAGAAAACATGGGGGAAGAGAGACAGCGGTCAGTGTGGGAGACGAAAATAACAACAATGTGCATACAATCTATAGGGGGCTATAGGGGGGGTAAAAAAGTTGCTGATACCAAGGGCTCGATAGAACATAAATGTTTAGAAAAGAATGAGGGCAACATATGTACAAACAAACCTGATTCAATTGATGTATGGATTGTGATAAGAAGTGTATGTAAAATGATTTTTACAAAAGTAATACCAGATCAGGAGTTGCATATCAAAGATGTCCCAGATGTCTAACTCTCCTAAGGTCCTACTTTAGGATTCCCGCATTCTTCCCTTGAGTATATTCCCTCAAATCCTTGGTTTCTGTAAGTGGTTATAACACCCCACAGAAACACAAAATATTGGGGAAATGTCTTTAGTGGTGGTGGGTGCTGTTGAGTCCAAAATCTGAGAGCCAGGGGAAGGTAGGTTAAATGTAGAGTTCAGACTCAGAAGCCAAAAATGCCAAAAAGACACAGCAAGCCTTCTTGTTTCTACCAAAACTTAGTCAGGAACATGAGTTTGACTTTCTAAGTGAGGGGACTGTTTGGTAGACCCATTATATATCCTAAGAAAGCAAAGGGTGTGACTTGGTCCATGGTCAAGGCTCATTCCCACCCCTCTCCTGTGTACAGCATAGTAGAGAATGGCCTTTGGAATGGTATATATCATATAAAATGCCATGGCGTGAAGGGCCATATTAATTAGCCATAACTCACATGCTTGTTCATGTTAGTAAATATTGAGATTTAGAAGATGTGGCAGGTATTGCTGAAATCTACTGGCCAAAGGCACCTAATTTGCAGCTCTCAGTCAGCCATGCGACATCAGACTGCCATTTCAGCAGTTCTAGCTCCAAGACCTAGAAAACAAGAGGACCATCACTCAGAAATCAGCAGCATCTCTAAGGTTCCATTAATCTCTAGAGTCAAATTTCCCCATTTCTGGGCTATCTATTGGGAAAGTTCCTGGTGTTCCATGTGGACTTGTGGTTTGTTCCTGTTCATTGCTTTCCTTTGTGGAGGTCTGGATTTCTAACTGTGTGTCTTTATCTCTTACATAAAATAGTTTATGCAAAGTAATCTGATTCAGTCACTTAGCCACTCTAATTCAGAAAATTCATCGCTCTGCCAAATAGATTATGCCCATTGAGCAGGATTTTCAATCTGACCACTTCTCCAGCTATTGGCCAGAGATTGGTCAAACTCTGAGCCTACAATCTGTGACTGTGGTTCAGAAAGGACAGCCATTTGTTTATCATGCGGACATTGGGAAGGGACCTAGAGATGTAAGAGGCACTCGGCTTCCTAAACTCTTTTCATGGTATCCAACTAGCCTCAGATATCCAAATGTTCCCTAGGCATATCAAACTGGCCACCTCAACCTTTCCGCATCTTAAAATACACTCTGTTGCTTTCCTATCAAGATTTTCTTTTTATTATGGATGTCTGATATGACTTAAGTCTCTCAGGTTAGGGATCTAGAACTCCTTCTCCGCTCTCTCATGCAATCAAACCACTATTTCTAGTATATGTGTCATTATTTCTTGAAGACCTCTGTGCTTCCTGACCCCTTCATCAATCTGATGTAACTGAGACCCTTATTGTTCCTCACCTAGGCTAGTGCAAAGGTATTTCAATAGTCATGCTGAATCTAATTCAATCCAAACTGCACACCTGTGCCACTATCCTTATGAATGATTTTATAGCTCCCTTGGATGTGCACCAGAATCTGTTCATTGTTTCTAGGCCTCATGAGTGGATTGCTCTTTATACCTTTCTGTTTTTTTCTCCCTCTTCCTCTTTTTCCCTATCTACTGCTTGGAACATTGTTTAGTGATGGAACACAGGAATTAAAAGGGACTGAGGAAAAATAACAATAAATCACACTAAAATTAATTTGGATTTTTTATTTAATTCTTTTGATTGATATACAGAAGGGTCCTTCTCTAATATTAGAAAACATCCACTAATTCTTTAAATGGGGTGTAAACATTGCTTCTTTCATGAGGAATGTCTGTTTTTTCTCGTTCCCATCCAATCAGATCCTCGCCCCTCTGTGCTAAAGCTATGTGTTTGCAGAATTATCTGTAATAGCATTTACATACATATTGAAATATAGTATCAATGTATTTCTTTGCACAGTTCTACAATTGAGACTTTGGATGGCAGAAGATTATACCAGATGTTCAAATTTATGGTGCATATAGATTTAGTCATTTTCAGGGACTATCAGATTCTAATATGAATGTTTTAACCAGAATTTGTGTCCATATTTTCACATTAAATCCATGCCTCTCTGCCCTTTGTCTGGATGTGATCTTCTCCGTGATCCAAAAAGAAGTAAGCATTAGATGGCAATCTGTGAGGTGTGAAATACGTCTTGCTGTCCTCTCTCAACAAGATAAGAAACAGGAAGAGAACCAAAGCATATTGTAAGTTTAGAGAGAGGAAGAAAAGATGGCATACATATGAAGAGGAATCTACTGAAAAAGCCTTTACACAGTGACCAAGTCTTCAGGAAAGAATGTCTTTAGTGTTGTATTGTGGTCTCTAGCTTTCATTTTTCATTAAAAGCAACAAGATATTATTTGGAAAAAAGCTGAGTCCAGGAGACAATTACAACATGGACATCTAGTCATTCTGAAAAGTAAAGCCTGTCAAAGACTACTACAGTTGACTCAGTAATAAAGGGAAGAAGTCCAAATTAGAGCAATTTGAACCTGCGATTGAGTAAAATGTTTCCAACATGTTTAATTCATGAGTTTATAATGCATCTAAATGCATGAAGATTTCATTATTTACAGTTGGATGCTATTAAGGGATCAGTTTATTGTTTTGAAAACTAGAAATATAGGTAAGAATTAAATACTAAACACTTATTCTATCATTCATATATTAATTGTGTCTCAGATAATCTAGTAGCTAATGATGGCATGTTTATCTTTATAAAACCATTCTAGCTAGTAGTAAAGAATGATAAAATTGAAAAATCACCGTTTGACAATTTCTAATGGATAAATGACTTCAGTACCGCACTAGCCATGGCTGATAAACCCAAACCAAGTCAAACCATTGCCATGGAAGCATTTCAACTCATGGTGAACATCTCTCTACACATGGGGGTATTCCCTCAAAAATAGTTTTTTCAGAGCTTTACATTAAAATTTTTAACAAAACAAACTTATTATCTTCAAAGTACTCCCCATTTTACATAATACCTTTGTTAGATCTGCAATTGCATTCTTGGAAACATTTTCACACTTCACAGTATTTCCCTTTTTTTTCCCCTTCAATTCTATGTCTTCAAATCACCATCCTTTCATGTTCCTTTTCATTCATGGAAACAAAAAATAACACGAGGTGAGGTAAGGTAAATAAGATTTGTCAGGCAAGAGAGGAACGCTGGTTTTCACCCCAATTTGGTGCACTGAAATGGCTGCCTGAGCAGATGCATGGACATGGTGGCAAAAGTCCCCCAGGTGCCACAAATCAGGCATTTTTTCCTACACAATCTTTTCAGAATCTCCAAATAGTAAGCTTGATTAACAGTTTGATCTGGTGGAATGAACTCAAGATGCACTATTCCCTTTCCCATCAAAACAACAACAACCACAACAATAACAACAACAGATAAGCATCCTCTTAATCTTTGATTTGACTGGATGAGCTTTGTGGGGTGAGGTGGTGATGGGGTCTCCCACTGGCTTGATAGATTTTGGTTTCAGAGTCTTAAGAGTAGCAGCCTGTCCCATCATCAGGAAAACAAACCAAAAACAAAACACAGTCACTTCAGAGCTGTTTTTTAAAGCACGGCATGTTTCCACTCAAAGCTCTTCTTCCTGTCCATCAGAACCTGAGGCATAAATTTCCCAAGGACCCTTCTCATTCTTAAATATTCATTAAAATTCTCTGAACTGAACTCCAAGGTAGTTCAAATAATTCCTATATCTTCTCAATGGTCATTTGTCTGTCTTCGAGCACAAGTACGCCGATTTTGTTGACATTTTCAATTCAGGAAGTTGATGGGTGTTCAGAATAAGGTTTGCTACCGGTAGACAGTTCACCTTTTTTGAAATGGGAAAATCACACATATACTTCGAGTTTTTCCCATAGCTGTCCTTGTAAGCGGTGTTCAACATTACATCAGTTTCTGCTGCATTTTTTTTTTTCTGAGCAGGAAATAAAATTTCTCAGCCAAGTTCTGTTCTCTAAAATCAGCCATCACAAAAAATAAGATTCGAGTAAAGCTATTTTTATAAAAAAATAATTCACTATGACCAGAGAGAACTTTCCCAGGCAACCCCACTCTGCCAGTGGAGCATATTTCTGAGTGCCCTCTCATTGAGTTTTCAGGAATTTGTAGATTTCTATTACAAGGTGACAGCCTCATCATTCTGCCACCAAGTAACTGGTATGTTTGAACTTTCAGAGTTGTGATTAGCAGTCCAATGCTTACCCAACAGTGGCACTGGTTTAGATGGTTGTTGACATTAAGCGCCATCTATTCAGTTCCAACTCATAGCACCCCTGTGTACAACAGAAGGCAATACCTCCCAGTCCTGTGCCACTCTTACAGTTGTTATGTTGGACTCCTTTGTTGAAGCCACTATGTCAATTCCTCTTTTCCAAGGCTGTGTTAGGTCAGGTTGACTGGAGAAACAAATCCAGGGGGCATTCATGCATGTATAAGCAAGAATTTCATATTGAAGAGTAATTGTTTAGTAAGAAAACCTCTCAGTCCAGTCCAGATCAAGGTCATAAGTCCAATATTGGCCCATACATCCAAGACTAGTCCATAAATCCCTCTTTAGACTCATGCAGCACATGCAATGATGCAAAATGCAAGAAGATCACAGGCCCCTCGTTGCCCAGTCTTGTGGATGCAGGGGTGGAAGAAGCATCTCCAGGCCTTCAAAGGTCTCAGCGTGACTCCATGTGACTTGTCAACAGGAAGGTGAAGCAGAAAGAGAGGGCGAAGCAGAGAGAGAGGGAGGCTTGCATCCAAAGAGCCATTGATCTTCGTTGCACTCCAATCAAGCTGCAACCTGACTGACAGGCTAAAACTCCATCCACATGCTCTTTTGGGAGTCTTGTTGGCGCAAACCCCCTAATGATCACAAAGACCTTCTACTTTTTCACCTGCCCTGTATTTTATCAAACTTGATATTCTTCTTCAGGGATTGACTGACTTTCTCTTCCAAGAAAGATTAGTTTATTCTTTAGGTTGTCCATGGTACTTTCGGTATTCATTGCCGGCACTATCATTCAAATGCCTCAATTCTCTTTGATCATCCTTATTCTATTTCCAATTGTCACAGGCATATGAAATGATTAAAAATGTCATGGTCTGAATCAGATATACCTTCACTTGAAAGTAACAAACATCCTTGATTTTTAACACTTTAATGTGATCTTATGCAGCAGATTTACCCAATCAATGAGTTAATCTCTTGATTATGAGACATTCTGTGAATATTGACTTTGGATGCAAGCAAGATAAAATCCTTGGCAACACCAATCTTTCCTCTGATACTACCTTCTAGAACAGTTGTCAGGATTGTTGTTTTCTTTACATTGATCTGTAGTTCACAGTGAAGACTGTAATCCTTGTTCTTTATCAACAAATACTTCAAGTTCTCTTCACTTTCAACATGCAAAACTGTGTCTTCATACATGGGAAGTTATTAATAAGCTTTCCTCAAATCCTGATGCCATATTCTTTCTCATGTAAGCCATGTTCTCTGATGGTTTGTTTAGCACACAGTTTGAATAGCTATGATGAGAGGGTACAACCCTGATGCAAACCTTACTAGATTTAAAACCCTACAATTGCCCTTGCTCTGCTTGCACAAAAAAACTGCCCCTCATCATATATGTGTTCTGTACAAGCACAATCAAGCCTTCTGCAATTCCCATTATTTTCAAGGCTATCCTTAGTCTATTAGGATCCACAGAGTTTAATGCATTTGCATAGTCAATGAAGCAAAAAGAAACATGTTCATGGTATTCTCTGTTGTCAGCCAACACCTTATGTTAGCAATGTTACCCCTTCTTCCATGTCCTCTTGTGAATCTGGCCCGAACCACTGGAAGCTCCCAGTCAATATATGGCTGCAACTATTGTTGGATGGTCTTCAGCTACATTTTATTTACATATAGTATTTATGAAGTTTTTATATGCTTTGAGCATTATGTTGGGTCATCTTTCTTTGCACTTGGTATAAATATGAATCTCTTCCAGTTAGTTGGTGTGGTTGTTGTCTTCCAAATTTCTTGGCATTGAAAAGTACATCCAGTGCTTCATCAGTCTGTTGACACATTTCAATTGTTATTCCATCAATTCCTGGAAACTTGCTTCTTGCTAATGCCTTCAGTATATGTTGGATTTCTTCCTTCAGAACCTTTGGTTCTTGATCATATGATAAGTATTGAGAATGTTGAATAATTATTTTTGGTATAGCAACTATGTATTTCTTCCATATTCTTTTGATGCTTCCTTCATCAATCAATATTTTGCCCATAGAATCTTTCAATATTTCAACTCGATGTTTTAATTTTTTCTTGAGTCCTTCAGCTTGAGATGTGCTGAAAATATTCTTCCCTTTGGGTTTACTACTTCTAGGTCTTTGTATATTTTATTATAACACTTTACTGTGTCTTCCTGAGCTACTGTTTGAAAATTTCTGTCCAGCTCTTTTTCTTCATCATTTCTTCCATTTGCCTTTGGTGGTCTCTGGCAGGACTGTGTGCCTTTTCATGGATTGATCCATTGCCTGTGATGTAGTAGTTCCAAAATTTAAAACTGAATTTAATCAGAATGAAAGGTTCAACCTATCTGATCACCACTTCATGGGATATACAGAGGACAGAGGAACAAATGACAAGATCAGAAATAAAAGGAAATGCAAACTACCCAGTTGTTTTTCTAGCTCTACATTTATGTCGATCTCCATAATAGGCTATTTCTATGTCTAAACCTAAATCTATGATTATGTATATGTTGTGTCTATACCTGCCCTCAGGACTGTGGCTATGTCTATAATTAGGGTTATGCCTATGTGTATATCAAAATCTATTTTATTATTATATTCATGTGTCTATTTCAGTATCTATACTCATACACATTTGTTTATGAATTATCTATGTCTGAATCTATGGCTTCTCATCTATTTTTTGCGAGAAATATATATAAAGGGGAAATAATATAGTAAAAGAAGCTTGAACATATCAAGCACAGTCTATGTACTTTTTTGGATCCTGACTAAATATAATTGTATAGCACATTTTACAAAAATCAAGGAAATGTGAATATTAACTAGGTATCTGGTCCTATCAGAGTATTATTTTACTTTTACTATGACAATTGTAGAGAAGTTATGCTACTTCCTAAATTGGTTTCTATCTCTAACAAATATGAAACCTCTATTTAAAAATGATCTAATGAGGAGTCTGATGAGAAATGGGTAAAAACAAAGACAAAACCATATCAAGTTGATAATTATTAAAGCTGAATAACAGGAAAATGGGATTTTAATGTGTTATATTCTCTACTGTTTTATATGTATTAGTTTAAATAAATTGGGTGGGAGAAGGAAGGTATAAGATGATTGTTCCCCTTCTTTCCAGTTGCCAGTTCATCCTAATCCTTTAAATCTCAGCTCAACTATTGCTTTTTCATAATAGTTGCAAGTAACTTCTATCATGCTTTGCTACTCTGTGGCATCTTAAAAAAGCCAGATATGTTTGCTTCCAACCCTCCTTGAAGCTAGAGAGGAGATGCATTTGTTGAAAGCACCAAACACATGTATTTACCCATCATTTCAGACTGAGACAATCAGGAGCTGCAGTTTCTGATCGAAAAATTATGTACGGCGGTAATGACGGTGGAGGTTGCACTAGGGCTGCCTGAGACCCGCTGTCACTGGGTTAATAGTGAGAGATATGGTGCCTGTGTCCTTCAGTAGCAAAAGAGGTATTTCCCACCCTCCACTCTCCCCTGTGATTGTGAGCATCGCACCTGGTTATGTGAGCCACTTCGCAGTGTTTCATTGAGACTAGGCATGGTGTAGCCTCTGATTAATTTCCTATTCTGCTTAGTGAGAGTATGATTCTGCTGATTGTAGCCAAACAAACCTTCACCTACATAGTTTTCCCTTATTTCTTGTATGTTCATACTCATATACAAGTCAGGCTTTAATTGATAATTGAACAATTTGCAAGAAGTTGACCTAAGAAATCATGTGGCTTGACATGTGCAGTGTGCCAGATGAAACACTTAGGAACAACATTAACTGTATCTGTGTAAAGCCTTGATTCAGAAGCTCTATATGTTCAGTCAAAACAAGATTGCATGCTGATTGCAACCCAGATTATCAATTGCTCATGAGCAAATTTAGGTAGAAAATGAAGAAAGCTAAAACAAGCTCATGAGATCCAGAGATAACCACAAGTATATCCCAAATGAATTTCAATACTCTTTCAAGCACAAGTTTGATATAATGAACACGAATGAACAAATAGACCAAGCAGCCTAGGGATGACATTGAGAGCATTACACATGATCAAAACAAAAGTTCATTTTAAAGACAGGACAGAAAATTTAAAAAGTGGATTCCAGGCTTTGAAACTTGTTCTTGAATATAGGGAAGCTGAAATAAATGGAATAAATGAAGTACAAGAGTTGAACAGAAATTTTCAAAGGAGAGCTCCTTCTCTCAGAACTTCATTTGACAAAGTATTACCATGAAATGTGTAATAACATGGAATTATAAAAACCAAAAAATTGTAGCAGAATATTTCCAACTCCTCCATTTCTTCCTTTAGAAAGTTGATGTCAGATATTTCAATACTCTTAAGATTTAATTACCCAAGTTAATTTGCTATTGTCATTTTTGTTTTCTTTTTAATTTACAACTTGTCTTGGAAGAAGAAGCACAACCAGAATGCTCATTAGCAGCAAGGAGAGTGAGACTTTGTTTCCCATCCTTTACACATGTCATCAGGAGAAGCCAGACTCCAAAGAAGCACATCATGCTTAGTAAACTAGAGGAACAGTGTGTGGGGCTGGGGGAAGGAAATCCTTGACTAGATGAAGCCAGACCACGACTGTAATGATGGACTTGAACCTAGCAATCATTCTGGGGACGGCCCACGATCAGGCAGTGTTTCATTAGTTACATAGAAGGTCTTTCTGAGTCAGAATTAACTTAGTGTCACCTAATAAAAATAATGGTATCGTTATTTTGAAGAAACAATATCTGTTAGAGAAGTAAAAGAAAACAAAACCAAAATGCTTTCTCTTTTATTTCTCCTTCCTCTGAAGGGCTTACTTTCTTTGAGAGATGCTTTCCTTTGAGATTTCAGTTCCTTCTCTCTGAACTTCTGGAAGGCAGCTTTGTCATTTCTTTGAGGTGCTATAGATTTCAGACTGACAGTGACTCCATGTATAATAGAAAGACACACTGCCCCATCCTGTGCCAGTCTCACGATTGTTTTTATGTTTGACCCCCTTGTTGAAGTCACTATGCTAATGTTTGTTTCTAAGAAGCAGCATGCTGGTTGTACTTCTTCCGGGACATGTTTGTTTGTTCTGGTGGCTGTCCTTGAAACTCTCAATATTCTGGGCCCACACCATACTTCAAATGCATCCATTCTTCATCTGTATTCTTTAGTCAATGTCCAAATTCCACATGCTTGTGAGGCAATTGAAAATATCATGGCTTGGGTCAGGCTCAAAGCCTGAATCCTCACAGTGAAAACCTTGTTCTTCAAAGACGTTTTAAAAGAGTTCTTGTACAGGAAATTTGCCCAGTGCAAACCGCTGTAGTGATTCCTTGACTACTGTGTCCATGGACACTGATTGTGGATCCAAGCACGTTGAAATATTTGAGAACATCAATCTTTGCATGATGTTATCTATTGGTCCAGTTGTGAGAATTTTGTTTCCCTTTATTTATTCCCATATTGACCACTATAATCCTCCATCTTCATCTGTAATTCCTTCAGGTCCTCCTCATTTTCAACAAGCAAATATCCAAGTGCTTTAATAACACCACATGTTCATCAAACAAGGCAGGTTTACTGATGACAAATACCCTCAGTTTGGGTTGGCTGATAAAGTACTTATTTCTCCTTCACATTTGAAGGATAATTTCACTATGTACGAAATTAATGATCAGTAGTTTATTTCTTTCAAAACTTTAGACATATCACTCCATTCTGTCCTTTCTATGTGATTCAAAAAAGATGCCTTTGGATTGTAGTGCTGGTGTGGAATATTGAAAGTACCATGCATTGCCAAAGCAACAAACAACCCTCTCTTGGAAGAAGTATGGCCAGAATACCCCTTAGAAGCAAGGATGAAGAGACTTCAACACATGTACTTTGGGCATATTGTCAAGAGGGACCAGTTCTTGGAGAAGGACATCACGCTTGATAACAGAGTGTCAAGGGAAGAGAGGAAGGCCGTCAAGGAGCTGGATTGACAGTGGCTACAACAATGGACTCAAGCAGAGGGACAATTTGAGGATGGTGCAGGAGTTGGCCATGTTTCATTTTGTTGCGCAGAAGGTTATCATGGGTCAGAACTGGCTCAGTTGCACCTAGCAACAACAAAGAGAAGTCTGATGTAATTTTTATCTGAGCTAGGTTTTCCCTTTGGTATCATGTCTGTGTCCATTTTAAATAAGGGTGACCCAACAGGATGTGGAAATTATGAAACAATTCTATTAATATCATATATAAGTCAAAGTTTTTTGAAGGTAATTAAACCCTTGCTGCACTACAACAGGTGGGAGCTGCCATAAATTCAAGAGGAATTAATGAGGACTTGGGGAAGGGTACCTAACTGCTGACATAAGATGGGTCTTTGCTCAGAGTAGAGAATAACATGAAGATGTTTACACCCATTTATTGACCATGTAAAGTCGTTAGACAGTGTAGATGTAAATAACAAGTTATAAGTAACATGTTGAAGAATGGGAATTCCAGGACACTTAATGGTGCGCGTATTAAACATGTGCACAGACCAGGGGTTCTCAACCATCCCGATGCCACAGCCCTTTAAAACAGTTCCTCATGTTGTGGTGACCCCACCAACCATAAAATTATTTTTGTTGATACTTCATAACTGTAATTTTGCTACCTTTATGAATTAGGTGACTCCTGTGAAAGGGTCATTTGACCCCCAAAAGAATTGTGAGCCACAGGTTGAAAACTGCTGACATAAATTAAAGGCAGTCCTGTTAGTAGATAAAAGTGCACTGTATGCTTCAAAATCAGGGAAAAAAAGGTGATATCCTTTCACCATACTTTTTTAATCTATGCAATATGATTTATATGAAGACTATAATCTATAGCCTGTAGCAAATATTCCAAGAAGTTTAACTAAATGAAGAAGAAAATAGCCTCAGGATTGGAAGAAGGCATATTTGCAACTTGCCATATCCAGATGATACAACTTTGCTTACTGAAAGTAAAGTGAATATTAAGAATTTTTTCTAATGATAAAAGAATATAGTCATCAGTATAGATTACAATTTATTGTAAAAAAAAAAACCAAAGATTTTCCCAGAATTGGACCAATAAACAAAGTTATGGTAAGCAGATAAATGACTTAAGTTGTCAAGGATTTCATTTTACTTGGTTTCACAATTCACACTCATGACGACAACAGTCAAGAAAAAAATTAGTGTATTATACTGGGGAAAAATATACTGCAAGAGACTTTTTAAAAGTTTTATAAGAGTATCAGTTTGAAGACTAAATTGCATCTGACAGATGCTATGGTATTTTCAATTGCCTTGCAGGCATTTGTGAAAGTTGTACAATGATTAAGGGACACCACAGAAAATCAATCCACTTGGATAATCATGTTGGCAAAAATTTTGAAAGTATCATGAAGTGCTTTTTTTTTTTGGTTTTTTTGTGCATCACCGCCCTCTGGTGGTGGGAGTAGGAGGCCCAGCCTTTGCTCCGTGGAGCTGGAATTGAACCTCCAGCCCAGTGGACTGCAGTCCCATGCACAACCACTACATCACCGCGGCTCAGCCCCTCATGAAGTGCTTTTAATGTATATGTTAACCCTTAATCTCCTCTCTCTCTCTCTCTCTCTCTCTCACTCTCTCTCTCTCTCTCTCTCTCTCTCCTTTCCTGCTATAGCCTCCAAGAGGGCAAGGTGTTCTAAAGCAGGGTTCTCAAGCTGTGGGTCATGATGTCTTTGAGGGTCAAACCAACATTTCATAGGCATTGTCCAATTAATAACACTAGCAAAATCACAGTTATGAAGTGGCAACAAAAATAATTTTGTGGTTGGGGGGATCATCACAACATGAGGAACTGTATGAAAGGGTTGCAGCATTAGGAAGGTTGAGAACTACTGTTCTAAAGGATTCCTTGCAGAATTATTTTTGCCTGGGTGCCCAAATGACTACATGGGATTGCTCTGGTCATGGTTAGGTGTTCTCCAGTTGGTTCTGACTCATAGTGACTCTTTGTAAAAAAGAGTGAAACAGGACCCAGGCTTGTGCCATCCTCACACATCATGCTATATTTGAGTTGCTGCTGCAGCCACTGTGTGAATTCATCTTGCTGAAGACCCTCTTTTCACCACCGTGCTCCACTTTATCAAGATTGAGATCCATCGCTAGAGACTAGTCTCTCTTAATAACACGTCCACAGCACTTGAGATGAAGTTTCGCTTACCTTGTCTTTAGGAGCATTCTGGATGTACCTCTGATAAAATAGATCCGATCATTCTTCTTGTATTTCATGATCCTTTCGATAGTCTTTGCCAATATCATCGTTCATACGCATTAAGTTTTTTTGGTGTTTCCTTTTTGAAATTTTCTCATCTCTGTCTTTCTTATCCACCGCCCAACTAATGCTTTCAGTGCGACGTGAGCTTCTTACTTCAGTACTCTTGGGTCTTGCTTATATACAGCCTCTTGCAATGTTTGAATGTAGACTAGTTCATTTTGGTACGGTGGCGATTTATTCTTTCCATCTTATTTTGATGCTTCCTGTATCATTCATTTTTTCCCCCATAGAATCTTCCAATAAAATAACTTGAGGGTTGATTTTTTCAGTTTAAGATATGATGAGCATGATCTTCTCTTTTGCTTTTCTAAATTGAGGTCTTTTCACCTTTCATTATAAAATTTGTTTTTGTCTTCTCAAGTTTGCCTTTGAAAATTTCTGTTCAGATCTTTGACTTCATCATTTCTTTGGCTTCATCATTTGACTTCATGCTTACAACAAACTGACAGGTAGGTAGTGGAATAAGATTGAATATAGACTGCCTTAAATATGGAGCTAGAACAAGGAATTGACTGGGCTTATGTTGTATTCAACCCCTGAGATTTAGAGGAATTATCTTGTTAGCATAACCTACTCTATCCTGAATCATACATCTGAAGAAAAGAAGTGAAAATATTAAATATGTAGAAAGAGTTAGGTGTTTGTGAATAGGGATCCAAAAATATGACATCAGAGACTCTAGAATGCATTCAACAAATTCTTGAACCCTCAAGGAAATATTTGGGGAGTGAATAGCAATTCTGACACTTGGGAGCTGTGTGATACTGCAAGAGTTTCCTAAATTTTTAGACATTAGGTAACTTCATTTGAAAACAATGAGAGCCAACTTGCCAGGGTTGTTTCATATTATTTTTTATTTAATTGAGATAATCTTGAAATGCCTGGCATGTGCTCAGTGAATGCTCACTGAATGAGTGAATGGATGCAGAGAAATCAGAGACAGATTTGAAGGAAATCATGTAGCTAGAGAAGACCTCCCATTGCTAAGCAGCCTTATGCTTCGAATCTTGCGAGTCTGTCAGTATGCATTGTAATTTAGTAAATCATTGTGAGCAGAGGGTGTTTGCTTATTCAATCAAGGAGTGGATTTATGCCTAATTCCAGCGGCTTCTCTGCAAAGTGCTGTGTGCTCCGAAGCCTCCTGAGCTCGAGAACCAGATTGCTATATGGTGATTTATGTGATCTGGGAGGCAGGTCCCATAGCCCTGAGCACGGGGCATAAATCTGAGGTTTGTAGGGAGCCCTGATTCAGTTTGGCACACCTTGGCAAGCCACCAGTCACAAGGTTCTTCTCATTTTGCTGTGGGAGAGCAAGGAAGGGGCCAGTGAAGGAGAATGAAACAATTAACTGGGAGAGAGTCTTAGTCTTTGGGGTTTCCTAGTCATTGGGAACTCAATGGGGAATACCTGTGAGCTTGCTAGACTCTAGTCAGTGGCCCATCCCCACACCAGATTGAGTCCGCTATGGACAGAATTCATTCTAAGGTGACCAGATATCCCACTTTTTAACAATTTGTCCATGTCCCATGATGTTTCAAAATGAAAATAAACATATTACAATACTACTTTTGTGTTCTATGAAAATTTTTGTTGCTCCCTATAGACCAAATTTTTAATCAACCCCCCACCCCCATGGTCAATGGTGTCTTGTTTAAAATCTGGTCACTTTATTTTGGGGAGCCTTCATTTGCTGGTAGGGTATCACTTGAAAAGAGAAGTAACAGCTGCAACAATCATTAATTACCTGAAAATGGAATGTCTGTTATCTGAATCTACGAATTTGGATGTCATTAAAATGAACACTTGTCTAATTCACACAAAAATGTTTTTTAAAACATTGAAACGGAACACATAAATATGGATATGTTAGCTATGAATCTCCTGAAATGGACTGCCATTGGCCATGTGGAGTCAGGAAGTCACTTGGGTTCCTAGACCAGAAATGACACCTCTAAGGGGAACAGTGCCACATTCATTTTAAAAAGAATACTTTAATATCTTTCTTGAAGGACGATGTTGTCTGTGACAGGATAAAGTCTGCATGCCTACAAAGAAACATGTTAATACAACTATTATTCAAATTTACATACCAGCCACTAAGTCTAGTGATGAAGACATCTAAGAACTCTACCAATCCTCTTCTGTTGGAAATGGATGAAACATGCAATCGAGATGAAATGCTTACTATCAGATTAATTTGACAGCACCTACATGAGGCTGCTGGAGCCACGGTTGAGTCTGGAGGTGCATATTGGGTTCCTACCTGCAAGGTCAGCAATCCAAAGCTACCAGCTCCTCCCCAGGAGAAAATGAGATGCTCCAATTCCTGTAAAGGGTTATCACCTCAGAAACCCACAGGAAAAGTTCCACTTTATCCTACATGTCAGAATCAACTTCATGACTGTGAATTTGGTATTTTGGAACTGCCAAATTGGTGTTCTAGGAGAACAAAACCATTGATACTCAAATATGCATAAGACAGGAGTTAGCAGCTTACACCTACACAGAACTGGCAAGCCCCGTTCAAATCAACTCCTAATGTCACCTGCTCAAACTCTGGAAACTTCTGTCACAGGAGCTACAATGTGGAAGGATGGATCATAAGGCAGACTGATGGAGGCCAAGTTGAATGAATCTCACACTGGCCATGTACATGGCAGGCCACAGACGGCTTCCAGGTTTGGCAGGCCATATGGCAGGCCACCAACCCAAGCATCAAGAAACCAGACACCAGATCCTGGCCAGTAGGCTTAGGAAGAGAGAGTCATTCTTTGCATCACCTATTTATGAAGTTGGCCACCTCCCCCCCCTCCCCCCTGCTCCCAAGGAGATAGTTTACATTATGTGAGGTGACATTTTGGGGGATGGTCTAACTGACAAAATGCTGAGGATCCTGGTCCAGACAAGCTTACCCAAGACCTTATTCCCATAGTACCTAGCAACAATGTTATTTTTCTCCAGAGGAGATAATGAAGCCCAGAGAGGTTGAGAAACTTGCTTACATTGCTTACATTCACACAACTCTTCAGAGACAGAGCTAGGATTTGGACCTTGGCAGCTTAGTTCCAGTATCCATTTGTTTAATCCTTTATCTCTGCTGCTTAATCGATAATGCCGTTTCCGGAAGCACACAGCTCAGGGTCTATGTTCTTCAGAGCACTAGGACCAGCGTGGCACCTGTTAGGTTCTAAATAGCATTTGTTGAATGAATGCATACATTGATGAATAACCTGACCGGCTCCGATTTACATCCCTGTCCTGTCATTTCCTAGCCTTGACCACTCTGTTTTCTTTTCTTTAATGTAGGTTTAATTGGAAAATGAGTTGACTACCTCTCAGAATTTCTTTGCACATCCAGAGCGATAACGGCTGTGAAAGTGTTTTGTAAATGACACGGCATTCTGCCAGGAGTGCTTATTATAAGCGGTTCCTGTGCAGGCTGAGACCTGTCGTGGAAGTCCAGGTGGCATTTTCCTTTTCGTTCAACACCTTTCCCTGGAAGTCTTCAGTGCAAATTAATTATTGTTATCTGTGTCCAGGGGCTCAGGCCACCTGGCCATTTCTCTCCCGCCTGACAATTGAGGCTTTTATAAGCACAGGAGTAGGGACCTCTTTTGTCTGGGTGGCAACTTCTTTTTCCCTATTTACTTCTCCTTTAATCTGCATATTATCATCAGCACAAAGCCCTCCGAATAACATCTGACAAATGACGCTTATTAAAAAAAAACTGTGTGCACTTCTCTTTCACCGCCTTCTAATTTGGAATAGCATTATAACTATGCATCGCTAGACAAGCAATATTATGTTAAGAACATGATAAAATACCAGCAGCTCTGTAATGGCAGCAACCAAATGGTAATTTCTGCTTCAGAAATTGGTCATTTATTTTGCTGGTCTGTTCTTACGTTCAAATTAGATGAAGTTTAATATACTGTAAAATTGAATGTATTCTGTCCTTTTCAACAAATATGGCGTGTGTGAAAATGATTTATGGCTCACGGGAACCTCTAAAATGTTAAATAATCTCTCTCTCTCTTTCTTCTTTGTGTGTTTCTTAAGTAAGTTATGGCCCAAGAGTTTAAACACAGGAAAAGCAAAACTTTATTAAGCTCCAGGCCCTAGTTCTCTCATTATCAGGCGTTAACATTACATGGGGCTGTAAGAGCAGCCACATTAATTGCTACATTAATTTTCTTCTATTAACTGTAATTGGGAGGAAAGCAAGGCTTCCCTAGTGACTGTTATAATTTGTGACTTAATTTTTAATAAAGCTACATTGAGACTATGGGTGCTTAGCACAGGTCATTTCTTTCAGTGAGTATGTGACATCTTATTGCTAATGCACTGTTGGAAAGGTGGATAGAGAGGCCTATGAGGTGGGAAGGTAGATAGAAAGAACATCCTGACCTCCTAAGAAGAAGGGGCTCCCTTCTGAAAAATGCTTGGTTTTTGTCTTCTTTCCCTGCCTTCCAGACTCCACGACACAACTTTAAGACCAAAGAAAAACTTGGGAAGCCTAGATAAATGGTACCCCTCTCCCCAAAGGCTAAACATTTTACGTCAGCGGCTATGCCACTGTAGACAAGTCATTTTAATGTTCTGAACATTGTCTTTCACATCTGCAAGATACATCAGGAGATAAAATCATGATAATAATGGATGCTTTGGGTCCATGTGCCAGTAGGGAGGTAGATCAACCAATAGATAGATAACCAACTGCTGGGGAGTCAATTCTTACTCGCCGAGACCCTACACAGGAGAGTAGAACCTGCCCAGAGGATTTTAAGGCTGTATTCTATGAGTCGAAATTTGGGGAGTTTTTTGTTTGTTTGTTTGTTTTGTGGAGGTGGAAACTGTAGGAAATTAAACTGCTGTAATTTCCTCCCACTGAGCTGATGGCAAGTTCAAACTGCTCACCTTTAGGTTGCAGCCAAGCACTTAAACACTACTCTCCCAAGGCTCCTTTAGATAGATAGTCACATCGATAGATAACATGCAGTTGACTCCAACTCATGACAATTTTATGTACAAGAGGATGAAGCATTGCCTGTTCCTGCGCCATCCTCACAATCAACAGCATATGGGAATCAATCATCGCAGAGACTGCTCCAATCCATCTCACCGAAGGAACCTCTCAGCTTCCTTGGCCCTCTATACTTCTCTAGCAGTTGAGCCTCCCTGATGATATACCCAGAGAAAAGCAAGCCAGGTAATTTTGTGGTCTAATAAATAAGATTTCTGTTGACTAATTTTTGGAACTATTTCACTAGGCTTTTCTTCCTTGCCTGTCTTAATCTGTCAGGTTTACTAGAATCAGTCTACTATGGGAAACCCTGCTGAGAATTGAAATACCAGTCACATAGCTTCTAGTGTCACAGCAGCGACATGCAAGCAGTCACAGTGCAACAAACCAGGGCCTTGAACCTGGCCAATCTCTGCCGAGGATTTTCCCTCGCATCCAAGAGATGCTGAATAAAAATTTATGTTTTGACTAATTCATTAAATTTCCTTGCTAACCCTATGGTGTTGGCATGTTATCATTTCCATTTTATAGACAAAGGAACCAAGACACAGAAACATTAAGTAAATTAACCTAGGTCACACAAGTAGTAAGTGGGTTAGTCCCAGGCAGGGTTTAATAGAAGCTGGTCTCACAGAAGCGTCTCAACCTGAGACAATTAGACAAAGACTTTCACATTATAAGAAGAGTTAAGAGAGATGATAGACATGACAACAAGAAAAGCAAATACATCACCATAGAGTGGATTCTGACTCAAGTTAGCCCAATACAACAGTATAGACTTTTCCCAAGGGGTTTCTGAGAGTAGAAAGTCTCATTTTTCTTCCACAGAGAAGCTGGTGGTTTTGAAATACTGACCATGATGTTAACAGTTCAATGAATAATCACTATGCCACTAATGGTCCTTTGAGAGATATGACAGTGTTTGGTATTTCTTCATTAGGAAGTTTTCATTCAGCACACATTACTAGATTCCTGCTATAAGCCAAACACAGCCCAAGGAAACATAGAGGATTCAGGTAGATTAAAAGAAGGCTGAAATCTTTAATGCACTTAAAATGTCTAACCTGAAAGTGCTTTATGACATGATCCTTCTATCATATTCCTCTAAGTCCAAATGACAATAGGTATCCTGCTACTCAGGTTTAGAAGGAAAAGGAAAGAATGTTTGTCAGTTCCTATTCCACAATATTCCAACCATCACTTTTCTGACAGTTTGTTGTACTGTGATAATTTGAGTATGACTCTGATTCTGGGAGCTATGCTAGTAATATTTCAAATGCCAGCAGAATCACATGTGGTGGTCACATTTCAGCAGAGTTTCCAAGCTAATTTAGGCTAAGAAGGAGAGCATAGCAATCTATTTCAAAATAATAATAATTGACCACTGAAAATCTTATAAGTAACAGTCTAAAATTGTCAGATATTCTCCAGAAGATGAGCTCTTCATTTGGAAAGCACTCAAACTACAGCTCAGGAGGCGTTGTCAAATTAAAGCCTAGTTGACATTAAAACAAGCAAACTTTTTATTATGATTTGAATGAAAGTTTGCAAAATAAATTAGTTTTCCGTTCAACAATACATAGATATTTTTGGATGAGGATCCTGTTTGCCATCCTCACAATGTAACAGTTCTCTTTCCACTGGTTCCCTGTGTTTATTGCTTTCATTCATTATTCTTTATAAATTCCTACATTTTGATTTTACAGTTGATCTTTTGATAGTATAGATACCTTCCTGGTGTTATTGTGCACTCTAAAACCTTGCTTATTGTTTGACTAAAAGTTGACTACCTAGACAAGTTTAGTTCGAACCCGGAAGAGTGACCAAAGACTATAGTTTGGGTAGTTTTCACCAATCTCCCTTAAACTAGTAAGCTTAGTCCTCAAATTACTTTGACTTTAGCCCCATGTTTCTCCTCCTCTCTCCAGTATTCTTCAACAGCAGTAGTAGTTGGGCACCATCTAGTTCTTCTGGTCTCAGAGTCACAATGATTGAGGCTTTCATTGTCATTGACTTCTTTAGATTAATTGTCTTCTTGTGTTATAAATTTTCTTCACTTTGCTTCAGAAAGGAAAAACCAATATTAGTGTCTCACATGGCTTCTCAAAAACTTTTAAGACACTGACCATAACTTACAAAAGCAGAATACAGAATATTGTGTTTTTAAATTGTGTTATATCAATTGACTTTAGTATAGCCTTAGACTGAAGGCTTCATGTAAAATAAAATAATCAAATAACATGTTCCACTGGGCTAGCATGCTTCACAGGTTATCTTTTAAGCATAAAATATGGAAGATATCATTTTGAGAACAAAGATATATCTGATTCATCTGTGTCAATCACTTTAGGAGTGTGTGAAAGTCAGACAATGAATATGGAAATAAAAAATGCTGCTGTATTTCAATTATAATGTTGACAAAGGATATTGAAATTGCCAAGGACTTCCAGTATAATAGATAAATCAGTCTTGGAAGAAGTGCAGTTAGAGTGCTTCTTAGAGTCACAGCAGGTAAGGGTTTGCCTCATGTATATTGGATGTTATTGGGAGGGACCAGTTATGGACAGTAAAGGAGAAGGTCAGAGCTAAAAAAAGAAGATCCTAAATGAGACTGAGGATACAGTTGCAGTAATAATAGTTGTGATCGTGTCAAAGGACTAGGTAAAAGAGTCTATTGTACATGGAGTCATTATGAGTTGAAGCCCACTTGAGTACACTTACCAACGGTGTACTTAGGACCCCTGGAGGCATAATGAGTTGTGCATTCAGCTGATAACTGCAAGGTCAGCAGTTCTAACCATCAGCCACTCCTCAGAAAAAATATGAGACTTTCTGCTCCTGTAAAGATTTACAACGTAGGAAACCTGAAGGAGCAGTTCTACTCTGTTCTCTATATGGTTGCTCAATAGAAATGACTTTGATGTAGTTGATGATTTTCTGCCCCTTCCATTCCAATCACTGGTCGCTATCACTTATACTTTTAATTAAATAATATCTTGAACATTCATCGACCTACAATTCTCAGGTCATACATGACAGTGGTCCATTCACATTCGTAAGAGTTATGCAACCACAATCACAATCGATTCCAGTACATTTCTTCTTCCTTGTTCTCCTTGTTGTCAGCTCCCGATTTCTCACCAACCTCCTCTGCTATACCCTTTGGAAACTACTAATTTGACTGCTTTCTCTAAAGGTTTGCCTATCTTGGGTTTCATATATAGAAAAACATACAAAAGCAAGCCAACGGCTCAATGACAATGACAGAATGAAACAGAAAAAAAATATCAGTTTAAAATAAAGTAGGAAATATTAGAAACTGGAACAATTATACATCGGATCAAAAGGAGAGCAAATGGCTAAGTGTCACATTTTGACATACTTACAAGTATAGGAAGCAACACCACAATTTACTCTGTCTGATTAAAAAACCTTTCTCTCCCCTGATTCATGGTTAGAGGAGAGCTACCAGAGGCTTAATCCACCTGGCATCCTTGCAAATAGGTTTTGGGCTTTAATTGTCATCTACAATCGTTCACAAGTTGGGTGCACAGAATCTGAGCTCTAAGGTCTTGCCATTGAATTGGATACTATTGTTTACAATTCTTGAATTACAGAGGCGTTTATGCTTCTTTCGTGTGGACTTAGCTGATACCTCACTTAGATGGATATTAGTCTTATGATAAGTCTTAAAAGACACCAGATGCTATTATTTACGAAAGCCAAACATTATCAACTTTCTTCACTAGACTTCTCTATGACATCTGTATTTTCAGTGATCACTTTATGGGGGTAGGTGTGGAGCAGGCCCATGTTATAAAAAAGGTGTATTTAGATTAAGGCTAAAATTAAGCTCAAAAGTCATTCATCTATCTGTGATTTATGTATGCCCTAATTCACTTTAAAGACATCATTATTGTTTTGTTGAAGCATATTATAAATTATAACCATGGAGCATGTGGTAGTTCCATTGATATTTGCATTAATTGAGCTAATGGTGTAGAATTCAAAACATGCTGAGATAAAGAAAATATACATGTATAGGACAGCTTTTTACACCAAAATACATTGATTGTTGATTTGTGCAGATTAAAAAATTAGGTTGCTGGATGCTATTTATGCAAACAATAAGGGTTTGAGGGGGAAACTTTCAATAATGTTCATTCACAGAGGCATAAATGGACTCACCATGTCATTAAAAAGCAAAGAATTTGAAAGTAGCACACATGGAAATCTTGAGTGAGAATTTTGAATCAAAGTTCAATGACTTTCATATCCATGTATATGTATATAGTAGGCATTGGTGTTGATAAAAATATATATGTGATGAAGAAGTCATTGGTCTTGCAAAATTTTATCATGAGGCATCCATCTTTTTTTTTTCTTTCTATAAGGCCATATTTTCCAACTACTGTCTCTTCTTTGGTTCCAACTTTTGTATTTCAATTGTCACTTATCAACACATTGATTGCATGCTTGATTAATTTCTGATTGAAGACTTTATTAAAATCCTTTTTTTTGGAACAACCAGCTTTTTTTTTTTGGCATAACTAGCTTCGGTAGTTGGTTCAAAAATTTGACTGGATTCCTTGTATGAAAGTTGATATTATTCTATTACAGACTATCTGGTACTTCAAGATATATCTTTTTTTTTAAGGCATCACTGCCCTCTGGTGGTAGGAGTACGAGGCCCAGCCTTTGCTCCTGTGAGCTAGAATTGAACCTCCATCCCTGTGGGCCGCAGTCCCGCGCACAACACCACGCCACCGGGGCTCAGCCCTCAAGATATATCTTGAAACATCATTTTTGTTGATCAATGTTATTTCTCTTGAACTTGTCGTTCCCATCTTAGTAAACCTTGTAACTGATTGATTCTAAATAGTCTATACCAGTTCATTCAGTTCACTAATGCCTAGAATGTTGATCTATTCATTCCATTTCATTTTTGATGATTTCATTTTTTTCTGGAATTATCCTAAATTCCAATTATTAATAGATATTTCTTCTTCTATTAAGCTGTACCCATCAGCACATAAAGGATCTAAAGGCTTTACTTCATATACTTCATCAAGGTTGACTCTACTTTAGAAGGCATCTCTGCCCCAGTCATATTCTGAGAGACTTTCAACCTGAGGGGCTAAATATTTGATACAAAAATCTGATAATATTCTGCAGTAATTCATGAAGTTTTCAATGTCTGACCATGTTTCACTGCTATCTATAAGGTTATTCATGGTTAATTTCCTTGACATGGACAGCCATATCTCTGAGTCTGTTGACTCTCCACTCCTTCTCCCTGTCCCCACCTCTCCCATGCTCCACCCCCCAGAACTGGTGGTCTTGCTGTTTTATCCTCAGTAGTGTTTGTCCTGCCTATCTTATATAGCTAGACAAAGGGTGAAAGAAAACAAAAAGCAAAACAAAGCAAAACCTAAGAAAAACAACCAAACCTCCTCTCTGAGTGATGGACTGCAGAGAAGTTGGTGAAGGGAGATGTCAGAGGGTGTAAGATATGACAGAATAATAGTAATTTTTACATTATCAAGGGTTTGTGGGGAAGGGGGAGTGGGGAGGGATGAGAAAAAAAGTGGATTCCAGGGGCGCAGGCAGAAACCAAGTGGTTTGAGAATGATGAGGGAAACAAATGTGCAAAAGTGCTTGGCAAAATGGATGAGTGTATGATAAGAGTTGTATGAGCACAGGACCTTGTAGTGGTTATGATTATCACAGTCCTATGATACACAAGAGTTGTATGAGCCCCCGATAAAAATCATTTAACAATAATTTCTAAAAACCCAACAAAACAAAACAGATCATGAAGAAAAAAAACAATAGATAGCTCCAGGTCTGTCTTCTGACACACCTATGTATGTTTTCTAGTCAAGTCTGATGAGGTGATAAGCCCTCACCCACCCGCCCCACTCCACCCCCTCAAGCCAGAAGTCTATTTGCAGGGACTTGGTTGCTTGGCTCCCCTTGCTGCCTAGGTGCCCTCCTTTTACACCTCACTCTACTGTGCACGGGGCTGACTGGACACACATTCCGCACAATGTCTCCAGTGCTGTCCCCTGTAGCACTGTGGATCAGTGAAGGAATGTTGGGTCTTGAGATGTGGCCAACCCTACAGCCCTCTGTACACACAGGCTGCTCCAAGCAAGCATGTCATCCCTGGGGCTTGGTGGGCAATGATGGGGTTCTCCTTGTCTCTCTTTCTCCCTCTTAGTGGTCTGGACAGATCCCCCTCTCTCCCTGGGCTATATCTTCAGTGCCACAGCACTGACTCGCATTATCTTCTTCTGGGGAGGGGGATCAACAAAGCTCAGCTTGTGCCAGGCCCTGTGGTCCTCTCTGTTAGTTCACGGTTCCACGCAGGTGTATTGCCCTTAAGGCTTGGCACTCTGGGGTAGAGTCTGGTCCCTCTCTCCCTTTCCTGTGGAGACATACATAAAACACTCTCTGTGGTATGTTCGTGCCCTTTTTCTCCAGCACCTTCATTTTGTTTTGTTTTTTTCTTTTTTTCTCCCCCTCTCTTTCCCATTCCTTTTTAGTCGACTGCCAAATGCATCGCAGAGTTAGATCAGACTCTTGCCACAGTGCCTGGAGCTAGACTCTGCATTTAAGAGTAATGTCCATTCTTAGGTGAACTTCCTCTTTACTAAAACCAAAAAACTGAAACAAAAAAATGCACTGCCATGGAGCAGAGACGGACTCATAGGGACTGAGAACACAGGGTGAAACTGCCCTTGTGAGTGTCCCCAACTGTGACTCTTTACAGAGGGAGAAAGCAGTTATTTTGAACTGCTCTCTGCTGACTTTGCACCTCCAGCCTAATGACTACCACCGTCAGGCTTCTTCTAAGGCAGCTTCTGTTGTACAACAGCTTTCTATCTTGACGATGGCTTGAAATAATCAAATTACCACTTCACACAACTTTATCTTTACATTATTTTTTCTTGTTGCTAATTATCTTTGATAACAAGAATGCACACAAAAATGAGCAAAGTTTAAAATAGCATTTAAAATATTATTTATGTATCTTTGAGATTGCTTGCGAAAGAGGACATTGAATTGATCAAAAACTTTAAAGCCTCTTCTATGGCCGCTTTCATAGTTGTTCCATTTCTATCTTCTCCCAGGTAATTGTTCTTCAGAAATTTTGTGTTGTTAATTCCTTGCTCAACCCTATAGATGCGTCCCATTTTAAGAACCTACACAATGATGCTTTCATTCATTGCTTAATTTTTGGTGGGTAAATTTATCATTTGAGGCTCATGCAAGTTGCTTTGCAGTTCATTCATTCCATTGTTTAATAACATTCTACTATACAAATGTAACATAATTCACATAGACATTTCTGTGAAGAAACAATCCAAGCATATATTATCCAGTATGAAACAGTAATTTGAAATTTGTCCTAATTTGTACAGAGATAAAGAAGGCAGTTGGCAATTCCATGATGGTGTACCAGGAGTTTTATTAGGAAATTACTTATTAAGATAGTGCCATGGGTGGTGGCAGGGGAGGTTCAAGTCTCCATGTACTATAGTGTGGGGTAGGGGGTTGTATTTTTCTGACCAACAAAAATGGTATAAGTGCTCAGATTATGGACCTCTAAAGTCACACTAGGAAGAATTACATAAAACTAATTTAGCAAGCAGAAGTGAGCTAGCTGCCCTTTAAGAGGCTAGTCAAAACAAAAATGCTTTTTTCCTTACAATGAAGCCCCCAAGATTGACATGAATATTAAGGCATGCTTCCTCCTTCTGCAAGATCTGTGGGGCTGAAAACTCTGTAGGTAGGGACAGGAAATGTAGCTGCAGCCAGAGACCCAGGCCACAGTAACAGTGTAAGCAAGCCCAGCAGGAGAACTCTCTACCCAGTAACAGACCAAGACCTAGTGAGAGAAGTCTAGCCCGTGGAAGAGAAGACTCACATCCAGGCAGCCATAGCATACCACTATCAGATGTGCCTAGGGCAGGGGTCGGCACACTGTGGCTCACTAGCCACATGCAGCTCTTTCAATGTGAATGTGTGGCTCTGAAGGCACATTGAAAATATTGAAGGCAATGATTTCCAATCACGGTGATTTCATTTGTTTGGAAAACACAGTTTTAAGATTCTTGAGTGATTTTAAATTTGTTAGGGGGGCCACAAGTAGTTCTTCTGTCTCAAGAGTATGCTGACCCTGGTCTAGGGCATCGATCTGCTTCTTTGTGTGGGTCTAACAAACTTGCATGGTTCAAACTTGACAGCCGTACATTCCCTACCTTGAAGGGTCCATAGCCATCTAGCTCTGGAAAACTGACTTGTCAGATGGGTGGTTTGGACAAATTCTGTCCCAAGGGTCTATTCAGCAAAATGGATCTGATTTTCAATTTGTCTCATAATTTCCACAAAGCTATAAGAGAGAGAGAAAACAATTAAAAGGAAAATAGTAACCCTCTGCTATTCCACCTGATTATTACTAAGGCATAATTAGGAGGCTTGGGTATAGATTCTCTAAAGGTTCCTGCAGCAAAAGGCAACCCAAATTTGGAATACCCTATCTACTCATGCAGTGACTCATGGCACAGGTAGGCTCAACAGGTGCCCTTAGTAGCAAGTACATTCCTAACGGAGTTGTGATTAGCCGCCATCAAATTGGTTCTGACTCATATATACAAAAGAATATATGCTAAGTCCTATTTAACACTGCAATGGAGCATTTGTATTTGGCATTATCTTCCATTGGTAGTAAGACACAATTCAGTTTACTTTTTCAGGCAACACTTGGAGCATATTTTCTTCTAGTACCAGTGATGTCGCTCATATTTTGGTTGTAGGGTCACTCGGGACCCAGCCAGGCATATTGGGCCAAAAACAGTCTAATGGGAGTTGCATTCACTAAACTCAGAGCCACGGGAACACTCTAGACCACCCTATGAAAGCCAGGCATTCACTGGCTTTGTTTTCCTCTGTCTTAAGGATTGTAGGAGAGATGCCTCTTGCATGTCCCTATTTTTACTTGCAGTTGAAATGCTTTCCACAGGAAATTGACCCTCAAAATGTCTTCTGGCAAAGGGCTAACATGGAAACTGCTCAAGTTTTGCCAAGAAAAGAGAGCATTCTGATCCGTCAGAACTAGTACTTGTAGCTTTTTTTTTGACTTTGACCACTGTATCGTGGCTTCTAGGTGAGGCCTTTCATCTCTTTTCCAGTTCCTGACCTGGTGGTGATTTCATCCTCCACCCATAACAAGGTTGACCGGAGTCAAGAGGCACTTCCTAATGGGGGTGGGGGAGGGAGTAAGACTCAAGAGCTTAAGTGTTGTTCTACCTTCAACTTCTTCTAAGGTTGACCCTAGTAGTAGCTAGTTGTGTGTGTGCTTACTGTTGTCACAGCAACCTGGTAAACTGGCAGGCAGGCAGTTTTTGAACAGTTAATAGTCCTGTAGGAATTTGTAAGCCTCTTTCCCCTCCTCACTTTCCATGGCGCACGGTCACTTTCCTCTAGCCCTCTCGGTTACATCTCTCTAACTTGCTCAAGGTACCCTGATCAGGGGTTTCCTTTCTGCAGCAAAGAACTCACATCATGGTTCGAGTTAACCGACTTGGGCAGCATGCTGCTACTCTGTGAGCAAGAGGGGCGTGGTCATGAGATACAGCAGCGTGTGCGTGCTTGGGGTGGAGGTGCACAAGCTCCCGACATGTTTCTGGATCCGTTACGAAGTTGTCGAGATCACCGAAGATGGACCACTAAGAGATGATAGATGATGAGGTCCCATTTTTTTTCAAGATGGAGGACCGTCTTACCAATAACGCTGTAGTGCCTGATAGTGGCAGGAAATTTAGTCAGTTCACATAAAAAGTCTATCACATACCCATGATTGTAAAGGAGCAGGCTGGAATAAATTGTAATCTGTAGACCTAAGGGAGAGTCACTAATTACAGTTAAATAACTGGCTGGAGGCATAAAACATAAGCCATGTCTCGAGAACTAGCTCGGTCGATGGATTATAAATGCCTGTGGGAAAAGTAGAGATTTTTCAGCAGTGGGCTTCTATCACTAGACCTGACTATGGAGACCTGAAATACTGCGATATAACGGTCCTTTAATACTGCTGTTTGAAGATCAATGTGGTGGTCATGTACTTGATGTCAACCTCATGATTGGGAGTGTAGGGGTGGAGTCTAACCTGTCCATTTGGAGTTAGCCAATGAGGCCTCTCTGTCGGCATGCTTTCTCCTGAGAATTCTGGGAAGTGTCATGTTATTTCCCAATTGGAGGTGAGAGACGTGACTCAGTACCTTGGAGACGAACTGCTGACTAACTGAGATGACAGCATGCTGATGGATCCTGGAGATTGGAGAAGCCAGAGGAGAAGCCACATGGGCTTACCTTGATGGAACCAAACCTCTGGGGCTGAAGAAGCCATGTGAAGACTCCTTCCAGTACTGAGATGATTGGGAGGCCACGGGGAGACCCCTGCCAGCACTGAGATGCTTCTAGTATCACTGGATACTGCTGATGGACCCTGAACCCTGGAAATGAGAAGCCATGGGGAGACCTCTGCCAGCACCAGGGATGCTTCTACTGCTGCTGGACACACAAGACTCTGCACCCACTGACGTGTGATTTTCCTGGTGTCATTGCATGTGCTTTGTAAGTCAGAAGAACGCTTTATAGACTGAAATTGGACATATAGCCTAATATTGGACTTTGATCTTGGACTGGACTGGGTTGGGGTGCTTTCTCGATGTTCCATTCCTCTTGTATATAAACCTCTCCCTTAGATCCACATGCATATTTATGGATTTGTTTCTCTAGTATACCCAGACTACCACAATCAAACTCCTTTATTCCCTCAAATATCTCCAGAATAAGCACAAGGCTGCTTTCTTCCACTTTATGCTCTTGGTTTAGTTAGTTGGAAATAAAGGTATAGGTATCACCCATGTTTCCTTCCATGTTCTAAACCTCGTTTGTTTCACCCTATTTTCAGTCTTCCTCTCAAAAACCACCTCTCACCTGGCCCTTTTTTGGACTCATTTTCCAGGGAGATTCTCTTGCTTTCCACTTTCTTGATATCACATATCAGACCATTTATAGCCTTTAGCATCCTTTTGACCAATAGATTATTAGTTCTCTTTTCTTTGCAAGTAACAGGCATCATAGGTCTCCTGCACACTATTTTATCGCAGGGCCTAGATCAGTGATGTGTATACTGTGTCTTTATCCTTGGCTGCCCGCCAATAGGTTCTTGTTCACAGGGACCCTATGAACAATGAAACAGAACACCACCTGGTCCTATGCTATCCTCCCAATTGCTCCTATGTTTGAGCTAATTGTTGCAGCCACTGTGTCAGCTCATTAAGTCAGAGGCCTTGCTCTTTGTCTCTGTCTCCCCCAAACTTATAGTGGTCCTGTATAGGATTTCCAAGGCTGTAAATCCTGATGGTAACAAAGAACTTCATCTTTCTCCCAAGGAATTGCTGGTGGGTCAGAGTCACTGACCCTGAGCTAACAGTCCAACGTTTACTTGACAGCACTACCAGTGCTTGGTAAAGCACCAGGTCAGCTAAGAGGCTGAAGAATCTGAACAAGATGGATTGACACAGTCTTTGCAACAATGAAGTAAAAAATGCGATGAGAGTGTAACCTGAGTTACTTTACTTAAGGGAGTTAGCAAAATCTACTCATTGCATGCAGTTAGCCTAGTATACCATGCATACTGCAGTTCTATTGAAATTTTATAACTGGCTACATTACTCAGTGGCAAGCAGGTTGAATAAATGTCACTTGGAAGGACCAGATAACCTTGAGAGTTTTCTCTTATTTATCTGACTGCTAGGGATTGAAAATCTAGCTAGCCCCTTATTTCTAATAAGTCAGCAGAAACAGTCTAAGAGTGGCCTAAAACTTTAATAATAATAACAATAAAAACAGCCCTCTATTGTTCTACTCGCTTGTTTATGGTCAACAGTTATGTTTCCACAGTTACCCTGACACCTAAATTAATATACAACATCTGTATATGACTCTTCAAAGTTTAAATTTCAAAGTAAAAGATACTTGCTGAGCCCTGGTGATGTAGTGGTTGTGTGCGGGACTGCGACCCACAGGGTTGATGGTTCAAATCCAGCAGCAGCTCTGTAGGAGCAAGGCTGGGCTTTCTACTGCCACCAGGGCAGTGATGCAGAAAAGAAAAGATACTATACTCTCTATTGTGTTAGCCTGGGTTGATGAGGAAAACAAATCCAGGGACATTCATATGTGTGTAAGAAAGAGTTTCATATCAAAGAGCAATTGTGTATTGAGAAAACATCCTGGCCCAGTCCAGATCAAGTCCATATGTCCAATATTAGCCCATATAGCCATTGCAAGTCCATAAACACTTTTCAGACTCACTTAGAATATGAAATCATGCAGAATTCAAAAAGACCAAACGTCAGTGGGTGCAAAGTCTTCAGGATCCAGTGACAGGGGAAGCATCTCCTGGGCTCTTTCAGGCCTCAGCTTGGTTCCTCTAGCTCGACTAGTGTGGCTGTTCAACAGGAAGGTGAAGCCGAGAAAGAAAGCTCCTCCAGGACTCAGCAAGTCTCCTCCTGACCTGTCAACAGGAAGACCTAGACAGAGAGAGAAGTTCCCAGAACCCTCTTGACAGTCTAGACTCCACTCCTTTACTCTTGATACCCTCACGTTGACATGAGTTATGTAAATATCACATCTAAGTACTCAAATTCAAACAAGACAACCTGCATTGCTGTCAACCGCCGTATGGGTACCTATTCATAAATTTCTTTTTCTCCTCTCTAATTTAAGGTAAATGAATTGATGTGGCTGCTGCAGAGAAAGAATCATTATGAGTAGTAAAAAATTGACATCTGACTTGCGTCTTGATATAGAAGCCTTGGTTCCTACTCCCTAAGGATTAGACTCCAAGGTGAATCTAGAGTGAGAAGCAATGAACTACACCACTGTTTATGGAGGCTTCTCCTTATGTAAGAAGTTCAGATATGGGAGAGAACTACTAGGGAGTGAGTCCTATATGGAGAAAGAGAACTTACACACACACGCACACACAAAAGTGCTCAGTTGTCATCAGGAAGCTGCATTCCCCCTTTTAAAAACCATAAAGGACTGTTGTTTCCTGTAGACTCACAAGAGAGGCAAGAGGACTCTGAGAGAGGCCAGTTGTGTCAGAATGAGGAAACAATTTCGTGGGAAATCAAAAAAGGAAAATGGGGGAAATGTGCCATCAGAAAATTCACAAGAATCTTGGAAAACTGAGCCTGTTTTGGTAGAGAACTCTGAATAAGAAAGTTTAAGCATTCACTGTAATAAGATATGATCATAGTATCCCTAACCTGATTGTGCATGGTAGCTGAAACCTAGCTCTGGTAATAATGTTATTTTTGCAACTTGATTTGTTTTGCAGAGCTAACCAATAATATGAGAAAATATATGTACAGTGTCTACTGACTGACAAGATGGACAAAAAGACTGGGACTTGACTTCCAATTTTGTTTGAAAAGTTATTTCTGAAAGTGACCATGACTACCTTCCAGCTAATTCCTTCTAGTGTCCAAAAGGTTAGAGAATAGCTGTCTGTTCCCCTCCCTACTTGCTGATGACTTCAGAAAATAAAGGAGAAAAATCAGGAAAGAAGGAGTCTGGCAGTTATACTATGAGTGTGGCTTCACTGTATTATACTCACAAACCAAACTAAACCCATAGCCATAAAACCTGATTCAAAGTGACCATATAAGACAGGGTAGAACTATGTTTCAGAGATCTTTATGGGTATAGAAAGCTATGCCTTTCTCCAGTGAAGCACCTTGTGGTTTCAAACTGTTGACCTTGCGGTTTGCAAGCTAGCATGTAACCACTGTGACACCAGACCTCCTAGTAGGACATAATTCATTTCTAGTTTGTCCACAGGGCTGTATTTTCTCAGTCAAGGGTCAGTGCTAGTCATCTGGGGCGGGGGGGGGGGG